>BGNK01001360.1:692-82193 GCA_003297005.1 Symbiodinium sp. clade A Y106 | reverse complement strand
GCAGAATGCTGTTTAGGGATTTAGGGATTTTCGGGTTTGGGGTTTAGGGTAGGTTCTAATATCGGTTTAAGGGTTTAGGGTTCAGGTTTCAGTTCTTGGGATTTAGGGTTTTGGGATGGTTTAAATTTTAGGGTTTCAAGACTTCGGGTTGCCCCTCGGCTTTGTGTTAAGCGAGGCCGAGATGCTCATCGATGAGCACCCGCACGGCGGCTACTGCCTCAATGGCGACTCAGGGCTGTAGAGCTGTAGGATTGTGGTGTTGTAGGGTTTAGGTTTTGGGTTTAGGGTTTGAGTTTCGGGTGTTGGGTTTAGGGTTTGGGGTTTGGGTTTATAGGGTTATAGTGTAAAATAGTAATAGGGTTGTAGGGTTTTGGCATGTTTAGGGGGCCCCCGGACCCGCAAACTCCTGAACCCCAAAACCGGGCAGCACCCCGCAAGACCTAAGCCCCAGAAGCCCAAATCCCCCGCTTTGGATCGAACTCTAAGACTTGAAGGGTCTGGGGTTTAGGGCTTGGGGCTCAGCATTCAGGGGTTTACGGTTTAGGGGTTCAGGGGTTTAGTTTAGAGCCCAAGTTGCTTGGGGTGCCGGTTTGTCCTGACATCCGCTGCGCGGAACACGCGACATTACACGAAAAGCCGAAAAGACACTGATGCAAAACCTTGGAGAAAACGGACCCGTCTGACACTGCCAACAAGCTCGACACCCTAGAGCATCTCAGCATCTAATTAGTACATACGCTTGCAATATATGGGCCTTCATCATTAGAATAGGGTTTTGGGGCCCGTTATACTATAGTTATCATGAGGAACCCCCAACATCCAACATGGTATTGGTAGTTATTTAGGCCCCTATAGTACGCTCACTCCTGCAATGAACCCTTAACCCTAAACCCTAAACCCTTGCAACCAACCGAGACGAACCCGAAGATGACTCTGCAACACAAGCGGCCTGCTTGTGCACAACTTCCGACTCCTCCTGCAGCGCAGTCCTTGGTGCAATCCGGGCTTGAGATTGAGGGATTGGGCTGGGGAGTCTCGAGCATAATAGTATACAAAAGTATATCATCGTCGTATTGTACAGTATATTACAGTATATTATTCTCGTATACTGTTGACGCAAGCATGGGATATGATCTTGTCGAGGGTGGATGGCCCAAGCGATCTGCAAACTCGAACCGGCTCCGAAGTCCGATGCGCGACAAGCGCCATTATGTCTGTGGGGTCAGTACTCATAGCAAGTTGCGAGTAGCTCGAGGTCTACAATGAGTCTTCTGCCGATCATGCCTAACAGCCTGCCAAACCTGAGCATGCTGGATACAATGAAGCTCATGACGATGACGATGATGGTAATGGCGATTCTGGTTCTGATTGCGATGAAGCTGGCGAACATCATGTCATCATCACCATCAGCATCATCATTATCATCATCCCCATCATCATCATCCTCATCAGCGTCATCATCACCATTGCCGTCACCATCATCATCATGGCTGGGATGGTGATTGTGGCAAAGACCACCACAACAACGCAACGACGACGAAGACCGCTCCGGCCTAAAATCTATCGAGAGGGCAGAGACCGAGCCCTTGGCCACACTGATCCAACCCCGAAGTTCTAAACTCGCACGGCCCCCGAGCACAATTCGAACTGGAATTCTGAAATTGTGATCCGCCGCAGCAGGAACTCAAACCCTCAACTGATCAAGTCAAGGTGTTGGAGCTTAGGGTTTACGGTTTGGAACTTACACATATATATGTATATATGTATGAGGGGCTAATCGCTACAATGAGGGCTAAAGCTTAGTGGCTTAGTCTTTCTACCGAGTTGCAGCGCAAAGGGCAAGCTCCGCTTCAGGTGGGGCAAAAATGCCTCACCACGAGAATCACAAGGGGCTGGCCTTGAGGATTTAGAAATTTTGGGCTTCTCGCACAGGATTGAGGACGCTTAGGGAGGGGTTATATCAGACCCTTGATTATTCGAACAGCGTTTTGGGAGTCAGTTTTAGAACTACAAGTATGAGAAGGAACCCAAAGCCCGATAGACAGGCCTATCAACCCGCGAGCGCTCCACATTACCAGAAGTAGTATAGTAGTAGTAGCAGTAGTAGTAGTAGTAGCAGTAGTAGTACAAGTCAGCTCCGCCTGGGCACCAAGGCTGGCGACGGCCTCTTCGGATGCAGGCGGGGCAGGGTCTGGAGCTTTCGGCTTCAGGGCTCCTTGTACTGTCCTGACAATTGCGAATTTGGGAAGTTGTCAAAATTAGGGTCCATGTTTGGGTACCGCAGATAGTAGGTGCCGTATTATATTCGGGACCCAGAAAGGGACCCTAATTTTGACAACCCCCCGAATAGTATCCGTAACATCGCCGTATCACCATCACAAACTCATCATCGTTGTCATCAGCAGCAGCATTGTCATCGCCATTGCCGTTACCCTTGCCATTGTCATTCTCATCCCTCTGCTCATCCTCAACCTCATCCTCATCCCCATGCCCATCTGCATCCGCATCCGCATCCTCATCATCATCATCATCATCGTCATCGTCATCTTCACCATCATCATGACCGTGGCCATGACCTCTATCATCTTCATCATCATCCATTTCGTCTTCTAATTCATCAGATTCTTCGCGTTCCAGTATCAGTCTCATTATCGTTGCTGTCGTCGTTGTTGTTATATTATTGATGGCATCGAAATTTTTACCGTTGTTACTCCTACACTGTACTCGTGGTTTCTGCTACAGCTATTGCTGTTGCTGCTGCTATTGTTTAGTCTTGTTATGACTGCTATGCTTCTGGTTGGCAGTGAGTTGGCAGTATTACGACCAACTCGAAAAAACAGCGCCCTGCTGCCAGCAGTCTTATGAACATGAACTCTCTGGCTGCTATTAGCCGCAGCACTGAGATGCTCTTATCATAAATATGGCTGTCATGATTCCTCTACTGGGCATTCCAGCTCTGCGGGCTGCGGATCTGAAGCCTGCCTTTAAGGTTTGCTTCGGGGGCCCCGGTGGTCATAGAGCTTCAGGCTCCAAAGTTGGTGGCCGAGGCTGCAGGGCTTAGACTTTACTGTTTTGGCTTACTGTAGGCGTGGACTTTAACCCTAAACCCTAAACTCTTGGGTTTGGAAAGGTTTTCCAGTTTGGGCCTAGGGTTTGGACCCTTTGGGCCGAGGTTTCAAATCTCGTGGGGTTCCTGCTTTGGTTCTGGTGGAGGGCGAAGCTAGGCACAGATCCATGTAGCTCATGGCATAGTGTAAGCCTAAACCCTAAACAACCCTAAACCCTAAACCCTAAACCCAAAACCCTAAACCCTAAAACCCAAAACCCTAAACCCTAAAACCCTAAACCCTGAAATCCTAAACTTCAAACCTTGGAGGTTGGGTTTCAGGCTTACGGCGTGGGAAACCTGAAACCCAACACCCGGATGGCACAAATCACCAGCGCCAAAGATGCAGTAAGAGTTTAGGGCTTATGGTTTAGGGTTTAGGGTTTAGGGCTTGGGGTTTAGGGTTGTAGTCCTCCGTGAAGGACCTTCCCTCTGCACCCGGACGCAAACATATGGATAGGACTCCGGGCTTCCGGGTCCAATGACTACTGATGTAGGTGTCGGTGTATACATGTATATGTATATATATATATATACATGTAGATAGATGGATAGATGGTTAGACAAGATAACAAAGATGGATAGATTGGTAGATAGATAAAGAGATCGATAGCTAGATAGATAGATAGATAGGCAGGCAATTTGGTGGGTAGGTAGCTGGATAGATAGAACAGACAGATAGATCGATAGACCCACAGATAGATTGATAGGTAGATGTACAAATATGTATATATGCGTATATGCAGAAATGGAGCCCGTAATGTGATATTTTCTGTATGTATATGTATGTATGTATGTATGTATATATATATATATATGTGTGTGTGTGTGCGTGTATGCATGTATGCATGTACGCACGTATGCATGCATGCATGCATGCATGCATGCATGCATGCATGCATGCATGCATGTAAGCGCATGTCTGTATGTATACCTATGTTAATAGAGAGAGACATTCATATGTTTGAGTATCTATATGTATGCATGTGTGTATACATATATGTATTTATGTACACATATAAATACATAACAAAGAACAGTAATCATTAATAACGACAGCCAACATTACCAAAAAAACTCAATACTCCTCCTAGTGCTGCTGTGGCGGCGACGACGACAACGACCATATTACAACAAACCATATTATAACACATAAGAACAAGCGCGCCAACACACTAAACCGAGAAATCCTAAAATCTAAACCTCAACCCGAAAAACCGGCAGCCGTGGCCTGGATCAACTGCAGACCACCAGCCTTCGCCTCCTTGGTAGGGCCTCCCATGAAATCGCAGTCGGAGGGTCCAACCCTAAACCCAAACCCTAAGGTGCTTGTGATACAGAGGCCTCGATAGGTTTTTGGGGGTTTGTCTTGTAGGGTTTTGGGGGTTTGTCTTGTAGAAGAATGTGACTGTCAGGGACAGTGATACTGATTGCTTCGAGCCCTGTACTGGATTGTTGTTCGGAGTTCCACAGATAAATCTTTGCATCGAGTTCTCTGAGGCTTTAGAGTTTGGCTGTTTCAAGAACGCTAAACCCTACACCGTAAAACCCAAACCCTAAACTTAAGCTCTTGGGAGTTCACTGGCAGCTAAATAAACTCTAAGCTCAAAGTCCGACATGTGCGATTCGGGTTTAGGGCCTAGGGTTTCGTTTGGGCTTGCAGACTTGCAGCTTGAGGCGATAACCTTCCGAAAATGGCGCCGTACGATGCAAGCCTGGGAAAATCAACGAAGCGATTTGCAAGAAGAAACCGTAGACAAAGAGTGCGCAACCCAAGAACAGCCCTCGAGCCCAAGCCCAAAACCCTCAACCCTTACCCCACTGGCTCCTGCCCTCTAGAACCCCAAACTCCCAGAACCCCACCTGCAAAACACCCCCACCCCCATACCTTGGAGCCCCCCCAAACAAGTCCTGCCCTCCTTAGACCCCAAACCCTAAACCCCAAACCCTACATAATCCTTAAACCCCAAACCCAAAACCCTAATCCCTAAACCCTAAAACAACCCTAAACCCTCCTTTCCTGATGGAATGCGGGGCAGCACGTCTTCGTGGAGACACCCTCAGGCGAGGCATGAATAGGGGCTCCATGGGCTCCATAGTTGCAGAAGGACTCAAACCCTCAACCCCTTACAAAAAAGGAGTACATGATGTGTACTATGTTATATTACACTCTACTATTTTATATTATATAGCCGATCATGTATATTTTATGACATACACCCCAACCGTAAACCCGAAACTCCTTAAACCGTATACTTTCGAGACATGCGCGGAAAGATCCGAACACCTGAAAAACCCTTCGATTGCAAAGCTTTGGGGCTAGAAGCCGAGGCTTTCAAGGGCTGTTATCGAACAACGTACGCATTCTTTCAGCGATGGTTTCACTGGAAACAAGACCTCTACACAAGCGCCTAAATGTCCACTGGCTCAAATAATGGTAGCCTAATTGAGAACACCCCTATACTAATCGTTTGGGATATCCTCAATCAAAACTCTATTCCATTTATTCAGGCCCCCATCCGAAACGCAAACCCTAATCATTCCAAAACGGGCCCAGTGAAGAGTTGAACGAGGGCTGAAGGGGCTGAGCTTCTGATTTAGAACGAGTGGTTTAGGGTTAAGAACTTGGGCTTTCGGGTTTGGGGCTTGTGGTTAGGAGTAAAGGGCTTACCCAAATGGATCGGCCTCTGGGGAGTATGTCTGACGCTATGCGCTTGTTTATGGGCTTCTTCGAAAGGTCATGTAGTGGCCGAAATACTAGAATCTCCGGGATACACATCATCACAAGCAAACCACACTCGTATTGTCTTTGCACCATGGCAAACTTTGAAGACCAGCAAATCCCAAAATCTCAAAGCCAGCGAATGCGGTCGAGGGCACAAAACCCAGTCGGAAGCCGCTCTGACCTACTTATTTGCTGTACAAAAACCAGGAAAAAAAACACAATACACACAACAAACTGAAAAGGTCAGCCCAGACACCTGACAGGAGGTCCCTCCTGGCCAGCAAAACCTTCGGCACATGGTGAGGCTTTACTGGATTGGGGCTTCAGGACTTAGATTTCAGGGCTTCGGCTTGAGGCCTTGGGGTTTCATTCTGAAGATTTCGAGGTTCAGGGCTAAACTACACCCTCAAACCCAGAAGACGACACCCATGAAACAGAGCTCTAAAACTCGAAGCCAATGAACCGCACACCCCAAGCAAAAAACACGAACCCATACATCCTAGGCGGAGAATCCCTCACGTCTTGTGCCTTATTAAGCCCTCTCGGCCCCGGCCACACATATGTACATGCAAAAAACCTATAGACATGTAACAATGTATGTGTGTGTATACATCAAAGACAGCGAGAGAAAGAGCAAGGGAGCTCTCATGTAACTGTCGACTAGAGGTTTAGGGTTTAGGGTTTAGGGGTTTAGGGTTTAGGGTTTAGGGGTTTAGGGTTTAGGGTTTAGGGTATACTAAACCAGAATCAGCGCATAGGACTGATTCTTCACCCCACCAGGAAACCCTATGAATACCCTTTGCAACCGTATAAAACCCTGTGAAATGGTTATGAAGCTCTCTCCAACACATCGCCCGCAGCCCACGGTCACCTCGCCAAGGCCACCCTAAACCTAAAACCCTCAACCCTAAACCCTAAACTCTGAAACCCTCAACCCTCAACCCTAAACCCTAAACTCTGAAACCCTCAACCCTCAACCCTAAACCCTAAACTCTGAAACCCTAAAACCCTCAACCCTAAACCCTAAACTCTGAAACCCTAAAACCCTCAAGCCTAAACCCTAAGCCCTAGCCCGCCTCCGCAAGGCCCCTGGCGGCGCCTCTCCTCTCTACCTCAGACACATCGTCGTTGGTCTCCTGAGCTCTGGGCAGTTTAGGGTTTAGGGTTTAGGGTTTAGTCCTCTTGCACCAAATTTCTACAAGGGTTCTGCAAGCTTTCTATTCAGCTTCTTTAAGGGCTCTCTAAAGGTCTTACGGGGTTCTAACAGGAATCTGCGACGTTTCTATCATGTGTCTTTAAGGGTTCTTTTGGTGTCGAAGGGCTTAGATTTAGAGCTCCTGTATATTTCAGCATTTAAGGAGCCCTAAACCCTACTTGTCTGACTTCTGAGCCCCTCCTAAAAGTTAAACTTTTAGCCTTCTTATCATAGTTCATATAGAAGCCCAAAAAGTTAAAGTCCTAAGAGCCAACCAGAAGAACGCCACGCCTAATATCCTAAACCGAAAACCTTGTGGACTGGGCTTGGAGCCTCTGGCTGAGCGGGATCGAGGTCAAGGGCTTTGCAGATTTAACGTAACGGTTTAGAGTTTAGAGATAAGAGGGCTCAGAGTTTAGGGATAAGGGTTTAGGGTTTAGAGTTTAGGGATAAGGGTTTAGGGTTTAAGCAAGAACATCGCGTAACTATCAAAACTGGGCTTTTAAGTAACGAGGGAGAAAAAAGAGTAAGCTTTTATTTCAGAATGGTTCTTTTGAGGAAAAAGGTATTAGAGTATGGTACTCCAAGGCCCAAAAATCAGTTGTAAGCAAGAACATCGCGAGTTCAGAGAGTCATAAGAAGACTTGTAACAATGAGACAAGCAAAGGATGCCCTGTTTCACGGATAGTCGACATTCCTGGAAACCATGACTAGCCACATAAAACTCCAGAAGCCATGATCACGAAAGAATGACCAGACCAGAATCGTCTACTACGCCTGTGTTTCATAAAACCTAAGCCCTAAACTATTCCGACTTCTTGTGCTAGTGGAGCCCAGCACAAGCCTTGAAATAAGGGCGTGCTTACTATCTTCTGAAACCCTGTATAGCCCTCATGAAAACCTTACAATACCCTTGTGAAGCCTTCCAGTTGAAAACCGCTATGAACCCATTATACAAACATACTATAGTTCAGGAAATCCTTCTTATAGAAACCCTTGCTTTCGAACAAAGCAAGAACACTCCAATGGAAGGCCAATGGCTGTGGACGCCAAGGTCTTGAGCAGGAAAGGGACCATGTCCCGATCCTTGGGTTCTGAGTGGCTGAGGGCATGTGGGGGGCTTAAGGGCTTCGGGATCCGGTCCATTGGGGGTTGGGGTTTAGGGTTTGGGGGTTGTCGGGTTTGTGGTCTTGGATCAACCTAGGGTGATCAATCGAAGGTGGATCGGTTTAGGAAGGTCGTTTGTATTGCTGTTTTGTTGCTTGAAAACAGCCTCCCCGAAACCTACGCACGATCGCGCCCCAAAAACCGTACACTCCACACCCGAACAGGCCTACATTCAAAACAACTAGCAAGGACCTAATGTAGGAACCTGATTAAGAAACCCTGGGCCTATAACCCCCAAATAGTAGGATTCATATAAGGAACCCGAATAAAGGCCCAAGGTTTCTCAATCAAGTTCCTACATTACAGTGAACCCACAAAGTTGGAACGTGCTGGGATTCCCTCTTTACCGTAGGAGAATGAGGGTCATGTTGTTCCAAATTTCTCGCTTCTGCATGGAACGTTACGCCCCCGAAATAAGTAGCAATAATACTGCAATAGTGATAAGAATAATCCTGGTCACCATCCTAATCGAAATATTAGCAATAATCGAATAATCAGAATAATGATAACAATAATACTAACAGTAATAACAAGTAATAAACCTTGACCCTCAACCCTAAACCAGTAATAATGATCATGATTGTTATGCTTATGGCCATAATAGTAATAATCGTAGTAACTGTTATATTACTGATTACTAATAATGTTAATAGATGAACCCTGGGCAAGGCTCGCAGATCTCTGGAAGTCCGAAGGCCAACGATCCAAAGGACTTCGCTGCCTCGTGCTGCACGCCGATGGTCGGATGCAGCAAACACTCCTCGGGGGGGGTGGGGGTCCAGCGAGCCCAAAACCCCTTAATTAAGAAATATACCTTAAATTATTAGGGGCTTCAGATTATGATTTAAGCTATATTCCTTCATTAAGGGATACTGGGCTCTCTGGTTAAAGGGCTTTAGGGGTGTAGTAGGGTTTAGGGTTTAGGGGCTTAGGGTTTAGGGTTATGGGATTTGGGGTTGAGGGGCTTAGGGGTTTAGGGGTTCAGGGTGTAGGGGTTTGGGGAAAAGCTGCGGGGTTCATGCCTCACTTTGGGCAAGCCCACAATCCTCATCATTGAATTTCCCCACCACCAGCTCAGCACCCTCGAAACCCCTTTTAGCTCTGTCTCTCTCGCTGCCCGTCACTGGAAGTCCGAACACCTGGCATCGCAAGTTCAAGGCCTACGGTTCAGAACGGAAGGTTCAGGGTTCTACTCCCTCGTTCCGAAACACCACTTGGGAGTTTCCGAAGAAAAATAGGGGTACCTTAATTTGGGGTCCTTATAATAAGGATCCTACTAGTAAGGGTACTATGATTATTAGGGTCCCCCATTTTCGGAAACTCCCACTTGGGCATAGACAGCAAAACCCATAGCGCACGAACCGACTGGAGGGCTCCTGAAGGAGCGGCATGAGCTCTTGCAGGTACGGCTGCAACAAAACCTCGGGGCAATCAAGTTTCACCTTTGCACCACTTGGAGGTTCATGGGTGGTTATAAGTAGGCTTATAAGTAGGGTAACTATGCTTATCACCCATATTAGGGTACTTATAACCCCACTTACAGCTACCCATGAACCTCCAAGTAAGCTTGCGTGCAACCCCTGAATGACAATCCTCGCGGCTCATAAGGATTGGAGCATGGATCCTAATGTCAAGGCCCCTAAGAAAAACACAAGAACCCCTAGAATGAAGCCTGCAAAAACCCTATAAGAACCCAATAAGAACTCTACAACACCCTCTCAAAACTCCGTGAAAAGCAAAAGAGAGCCTTCATGTTTCGGCCGTAGCTCAGGACTAGGGCTTAGGTGTCAGTCTTGAAACGCCGCATGGACCTGCAAGAAGGGCGTGGGTGGGGGGGAGGGCATTCTGTTTCGGGCTTAATTTGGGTTTAGAGTTTAGGGTTTAGGAGTTTGGGGTTTAGAGTTTAGGGTTTAGGGTTTGTTGCTTGGGTTGGTGAGTTCGGGGCTGATCCCTTCGGGCTTTACTGTAACACCTGAACCCCGAACCCCAAGCCCGACGTCCTAAAGCCTCCACCCCTGAGCCCTGAGGATCCTCAGGTCCTAAACTCAGGGTTTGGAGTTTAGGGTTTAGGGTTCCTGAAACCCTGACCTGGAATCCTATCAATCCGGATCTCTATCAACCCAGATCTGAAACCCTAAACCCTAAATACCCCAATCTGAAACCATGAACCCTAAACTTTAGGGATCACGATCCCAAAAAAAAACCTACCTCTGGAAGCCCGGGAGCCGGGTCGGCGATCAAGTTCACGGAGGCACCGACGATCTGCACGCCCTTCATCTTCGCCTCATGGGCCTTCTGAGCACAAAGCTCAAGAGCCTAAACAGAGGGCCTGATCGTGGGTTTAGGGGTTTTGGGGTTTTGGGTTTTGAGGGGGTTTAGGGGTTTAGGGTTTAGGGGTTGAGGGTCTAGGGTTTAGGCTTGTAGGATTTAGGGTTTCGGGTTTAGGGGTTAGGGTGTTTGTAGTGTGTGGCGGAGCCTACATCAACAAGGCTTGCTGTTCAGAAGGTTTCCTGCGTAATGTGCTCTGATGCTCTGAAGACATAAACTTGGCAGGGCTTACACAGCTAGATCAGGGCTTGGTACTTTAGGTACCCAGAGATCCCAATACCCCTTAATTAAGGAATATACCTTAAACTATAGGGGGCTTATTATTATGATTTAAGGTATATTCCTGAATTAAGGGGTATTGGGATCTCAAGGTACGTGATTGAAAGTGTTTGCCGGGTACGAACGCACAAGTCTCGCAGTCTCAAACCCGGAAGTATAAACCCTGAGACTTAGGGCCTAATGTAGGAACGTGATTAAGAAACCTTGGGCCTTTATTAGGGCTCTTATTATGGATCCTAATATATTGGGTTATAGGGCCAAGGTTTCTTAATCAGGTTCCTGCATTAAGCCAAACACTCCGACTGTGGCATTATACTAGCTGACACGGGCGCGGGGTATACCCTCTCTTCTTCAACAACCGGGCCCCGAAAAGTTCAAACTTTTTAAGATAGATCTAACTGATCTAACATATAAGGCCAAAAGGTTTAAAGTTCCCCCGTTCACTAAGTACCAGGTCCTACAACCCTTGACCGGGCTAGGCTTTGAAGGCTCCGGTCCTGCTCGCGCATGGCCCGGGCGACGGTCGGGAAAAGAAGCGCGAAAGCGCAGGAGTCGACCTCTGTTGAAAATATAGGTTGAGTCAGGGTTTGAACTACCCAAACCTTACTGTGCTGCAGGGTCCCTATGATTTCTAGATTCGGGCTTATAGTAGGAACCTACTTCCAACAGCAGGGGCCTTAACTGAAGATTTGCATGAGGTCTTGGGATATCGTTTAATTTCTGCATAACTATTTTAAGGAGCCCTAAGGTTTACTGATGATTAATTGTTCAGGCCTATCTTAAGCCCTGAATGCTAAGGATCTGCTAAACATACTGAGCCCCTTCGGGTGTCCGTAGCGCAGGGACCCTGTATCACTTGGGGATTGCACTTGAGCTTTCACGAGTGGTGGACTGTAAGAGTAGACCTCCAACGAATTACAACCTCCAGGTGGGGGCACTTTGAACCGATAACCCTAGCCTATTGAGTCTGGTCGTACTTCCAACCCGGAGTAGCAACAGAGACATCATAGACTCGACATAGACTTGCACTTCCACAGTACGGTTCGGACCTTGGCGCAGGGCAGGCAAAAGAAACGGTGGTGCACCCACACCAGACGCCCAATACTACAATTGACAACGCAAACACCCCCACATGCCGTGGGAAGCTCGTAGGCAAAAAAAACTTGAATACTCGAACTTCAACAGCCCTAAGCCCCAACCCCAGAACCACAAAACCCGAGAACCCCAGGTCCATGAAACCCAACAACGAACCCATGAAGTCTGCTAGTTAACCCACTGCATACCAAAAAGTGCCTCAAACCTTGCTGCCGGAGTCGCCGTGTTCAGGAAGGTAGTGTTTGCCATGCGATGGAGGGTTTCTCCGGCCTTCTCCATGTTGGCGCTATCCTTGATGCCAAGGGGGGGGCTGTTTATACCGATTTATGGACTTTATGTAGGAGCCTTAATAATTAGAATAGGGTTTTGGGGCCCATTATACTATAGTTACAATAAGGAACCCTCACAACAGTATTAGTAATTATCTAGGCCCCTATATTATTGGGAGCCTGAAGCCCGGCTTAGGCTTTTTACGGCTCTTGGCCTCCTAGGCGAGGTTTGGAGTTCTCCGCTTCGAAAACCTGGACTTTGCACCCCTGAAAGCCCGACCTCCCCCAAACCTCCTGCAAGCTATATGCTATAAACACCTACAAGAAGCATATTAAAAGCCAATAAAGCACCTGTTAGAGCAAGCCTGTAACAACCCCAAAAACCCCGGTACCTGAAACCGGAGGATCCACCTCGCGACCCAGGCTCTACGATGCTGGCAATGATATCATCTGCGAGCGCCCGGATCTCAGGCGTGGCCGCAAGCTCCTGAAAAAAGGCGCCGTCTGAAAAGGCCCAAATGGAGGGTTAAAATCTGGGGTCGGGCTGAGGGTTAGGATATGAGGTTTAGGGTTAAGGACGCGATCCTAGTCAGGGTAAGAATCTCAGGAGTATATGCCAAGTTTACGGAAGAATCCCACCAAAAGCTTTGTCAGCCCCTACGATCATCATATACAATTTCTACAAAGAACCTGACCCTAAGCCCCTTAGATCACCTCAGAAAAACTGACAAGAATTTCATGGCGAAGGGCGGAGGGGACGCTGGAGGGCTGATTGTACGCCGTTTCGGTGTAGGGTACATCTTAGGGTTCCGTTCAGTCATATATGGGCCTTAATAATTAGTATAGGGTTTTGGGGCCATCATACTATAGTTATAAGTTATGATGAGGAACCCCCAAAAAAGAATGGGTAGTTATTTAGGCCCCTATAGTATTACGGGTTGGGGTTCAGTTTAGTGGTGCAGTGAGCCTTTTCTTACTGCATGGTTCCGGAGTTTGAGGTGTTGGGGGTTGGGGTGTTGGGTGTCGCATTTCGGGCGTGGGTGAAGGGTGTTTCTTTTTGGGGCTCGGGGGTTAGGTTTTGATGTTTAGGGGGAAGGCAGAGGGTAATTCAGCAGGATTGAACTTAGCACTACGATATTCAACCTTTACCAGAAACAACTGCAGAGAACCCTCCAGTAAAGCCTCCAGGAACAAAATGTAAGAAACCCAAGCTGGCCCAAAGCTCGCAAGTTTTGGGCTTCGGGCCTGAAAAATGAGACCTGCTATCTGGCGCCTTGGCCATGTTCCGGAGGAAGGATTCGGCTTCCTTCTTGACCTCAGAGCTTTAGGACATTCGCGGGCTTCAAGCGCTCAGAAGAAGGTTTCGAGGTTTGAAGTTTTTCTAAGAAATTGACGTGCATTGAGATCAGAGGCTAAAAGGCATGAAGCTTCTAGTAAGTGAAAGCTACGGCGGCTTGCAGCTTCAACCTCCACCATGCCCCTACCCTCCGCGGAAGACTGTAGCACCCAAACCTAAAGAAGGAGTCCTAAGACCTACACTGCTTCAGAACTCTAAACTCCTTGCCGCGAATCTGCAACCTCTACATCGGCAACCCGAAATCATGGGCCACTGACTGGACTGAAATGGCGAACTCCGGCGGTGAATACAAAAGAAGCTGAAAGGCTGCAAAATTCACTTGAGAGGTGCAGCGTCTTTGATCCAAGAAGTTGAAACATTTGGCTTCAAGGGTTTTGGGTTTTTGTCAGCTTTGAGAACCCCAACCCGATAGGTTTATAAGCTCGGCCTCTTTCCGGGCATCGCCCACGGCATCCCTCAAAGACGACATCACTTTCCTTGGCTCGCCCAATGCATTTGGTTCAATGTTTCGGTTAGGAGGCACCTACATGTCAAAATGAAGCGGGAATTTGGGTCTTTCGTCCTGCAAAGGGGCACAGAATGATCATTTGTTGTGGGACCGGGGTCTAGGGTTTAGGCTCACTCTTTGTGGTATTAGGACTCAAGCGGAACGGCTCGCGGCTTGCAGGATGCCCGCTTTATGCACACCTGTCCAAAGGCACAGTTCTTGTGCTTATCTGGCGGCCCTTGCAAACTTAAGGACACGTCGAGGGCGCACGACGACTGAGAGCAAACTGGACACATATTTTTCCCAGGCCCGGAACCCTGAAATTGAGACTCACGGCATGCAGGCGTGAGGAGTCCGAGGTTTAGCCAGGTTCAAGTTCCAAGGTTTCGGCTTTCAATTGTAGCAGGACAACCGCCACTATAAAGTGAACATAGGTGGCATCGCCTAAATCAATCCCAGGCGGATCCCCACAGAGGCACACCTTGAATGGGAGCCGTCCATGAACACCGCGATACGGAAACCCCAAACCCCCGCAGCCCTGAGCCCTGCAATCCTCAAGCCTAAAGCCCAAACCCTAAACACTGAACCTGAAGACGGAACCATCCGAAAGCCCAAACCAAGAAAGCTGCTTCCACAAGCACACCAAACACGCGGTTCTAGTAATTCCAACAATCGAGACCCCGAAAACACCAATTTCAGACTTGCAGCTGGCATAGGACCCTTCAGATTTATCTGCTACACTTAAATGGGACTTTCAAGGGTTACGACTAGTTGTTCAGAACCCCGTATTCAACGGTAAAACCCTATAAAGACCCTAAGCATATCAACACCCTACTGTTCGTCTGAGACGCAGTGAGGAGTCGCTGTAGAGGCCCGCCCTTTACCCAAAAGCTCTAAACCCTAAAGCCCTAAACCTTAAACCCTAAAGCCTCCTAAAGCAGTCCGGGGGCGGCATCCACAGCCCAAGCTGCCTTGGGCAGCTGGCTGTGGCCTGTGCCAGGAGGTCGCGAAGCAGCCCAAGACAGGCCACCTTCACCTTCCTGGGCGTAGGGTTCACGAATGGGGGCTTTCGTAGCTACACTCAGCTTCCGGAAAGCAAGAGGGAGACGGATATGGGGCTGAGGGTTGGCATATGGGGTTTAGGGATGAGGGTCTAGGGCTCTTGAGAAGTTTGGGGGTTGAGGGCGTGGGGCTAGGCTCTGGATTATTCATCACGAAGAGAAGCACTGCTCGCAGTAAGGGACATGAAAGTAGGAATCCAAAGACACGTGCAAAGTTGCAAGCATGATGGGAAGGAGGGGAACGCCACTCTTCTTTTTGCCAAAGTAAGATGCTCGCAATCGAAGTCATGGTTGCGATTGTAGCAGCAGCCAAAACAATGCAAAAGATACAAGAATATGACCCGAAGTCCCCGACAAGCGCACACTAAAGTCGTCGACCACATAGTTCGGCTGATGCTGCGGAGAACGCAGTAAGAAGACCAGAAATGACGATATCAACTCAACTCTTTATTGCAGGAGCGAGGTAATTCTTACCCTAAACCCTAAACCCTCAACCCCTAAACTCTAACCCCTAAACCCTCAACCCCTAAACCCTAAACCCTAAACCCTAAACCCTCAACCCTCAACCCCAAAAACCCTTTCTTGAGGAATCTTGGAGTCTTCCGGAAATCCGCCGCCCGGGCGCCATTTCCCCGCAGCTGCGGGGCCCAGGTGGGCCAGGAGCACAGGGAGGACCATCTGGGAAGAGGGATTGAAGGGATTTTGGAGTTTAGGGTTTAGGTTTTCGGAAGACTGGGTTCTTGTTAAGGAATTTAGTTTAAGTTACCATGATAGTGGTCTATAGTAAATCATATATCTGGGAAGAGGGATTGAGGGTAAGGGTCCTTCGAAGCTTCCTTTAAGGCTTCATGTGGACCATCGGGTAAGATTTGTTTTTGTATGAAATGGATTTAGAGGTTACGGTTTAATTAGGGGTAAGCATTGCAGCAAGGGTCCCACACAGCGCACTGTCCGCAATAACCCCGACCGGTTCCATTAGAACCCGTATAGACCCCGTATAGAACCTTGTTTGAAAAAAAGCCTTTTTGAGGGAAGCCTTGGAGCCCAAAGCAACGCCTCCGGGAGGCAGCTGCCGCGGGGTCCTGCTTTGCAGACGTGCCGGCAGAGATCCAAAGCCGTTCCTGTTCAGGGCTTCGGGCTTTAAGGTTTATTTGGGCGAGGGAAAGTTGAGGGTTTAGGGATTAGGGTTTCGCGTTCAGGGTTTCGGGTTTAAGGTTGAGAGTTCAAGGTTTAGGCCAGGCTCTGCAGGGTGGGGTTTCGGATCTTGGGTTTAGGGGCGAAGCTTCGGGATTTGAGGTGTTCGTTTGAACGGCTCTTTTCTGTCAGGGTTTCGTTTAGGGTGGCTGACATGGCGAGGGTGCAGAGTTGGCTTCATCATCGTGGCTGTACAAGCCTTTGCAAAGCATTCAACTGAGATTTAGCCATGTTTGCAGGGTTGGTGGAAGAGGTCTTCATCGGCACTGAGTTTTCAACAAAGCCATAACTGGTTCCTCAAAGCTGTGCTGGGATTTCTATGACCTTTCAGAGCATTGAAATTTCCAGCTCCTGCTGTGTCGAAAGCCTGAGAAACCCACAGTCTTCTTGCGCAAGCAACTCCCAGCAAGGCTTGCTGAGGTGGCCATAGCTGGTCGTGTAGTGTGTAGACTGGGCTTATGCTCGACTGTTCCAGCAGGGTGTTGTTTGATGTGTAGCAATCGTTGCACCCGTGCATCTTGGGCTCAATACTGCGACTACTGACAATCTCCTCCACCTGAAATACTGAAAGACCCTGCTCCCCAACCCGAATCCCTAAACCGGCCACGCCAAACTTTGAACCTCAACCCTGTTGCCAAAACCCAAGGCCTCAAGCCAAAAATCCAAAAGCCTCCCCTGAAAGGTTCATCGGTAATGATAATTATGGTTATAAGTACAAGAACTGGAAATACAAGAGAAATTCTAAATTGCAAATTCGCGTATCGCTACCTTGGTTTTGACCTTATTACATAATTCGCGATCCTGGAAAATACCCCACCTCCCTTTACAGAACCCCACCTCCCTACCCCACATAGAAGCCGTTGCTCGTTTAAGCTAAGCTCTAAACCCTAAACCCTAATGACAAAACCGTGTAGAGCTTTTTGAAAGAAGCCTCAGCGGAACCTCGACTCTAGTCCCTTTCGAGCGCTTTGTTCCTGTTCTCAAACACTCTGGTCCCTGTCGAACGGTTTGTTCTGGCACTCAAACACTTGAATCCCTTTCGAGCGGCTTGCTCCTGTTCTCAAACACGCTAGTCCCTTTCAAGCGGTTTGCTCCTGTTCTCAAACTGGTCCTTTCGAGCGGCTGGCTCCTTGTTTCTCACACAGTCGAGTCGCCTTCGAGCGGACTGCTTCTGTTCTCAAACAATTTCGTCCATTTCGAGCGGTTTCCCCCTGTTTCTCACACCCCAGTCCCTTTCGAGCAGATTGCTCCTGTTCTCCAACACTCTAGTCCCTTTCGGGCGGTTTGCTCCTGTTTCTCAAACACTCTCGTCCCTTTCAAGCGGTTTGCTCATTTTTGCGCATGTTTGTCAAACACTCTAGTCCCTTTCGAGCGGCTTGCTCCTGTTCTCAAACACTCTAGTTTCTTTCGAGCGGTTTGCTCAAACACTCTAGTCAGTCTCCAGTCCCTTTCGAGAGGTTTGCTCCTGTACTCAAACACGCTAGTCCCTTTCGAGCGGCTTCCCTTTCGAGCGGTTTGCCCCTATTCTCAAACACTCTGGTCCCTTTCGAGCGGTTTGCCCCTGTTGGTCCCTTTCGAGCGGTTTGCTCCTGTTGTCAAACACTCTAGTCCCTTTCGAGCGGTTTGCTCCTGTTTCTCACACACTCTGGTCCCTTTCGAGCGGTTTGCTCCCTGTTTTTCAAACAGTCCCTTTCGAACGGTGTGCTCCTGTTCCCAAACACTCTAGTCCCGTTGCGGCCGTTTGCTCCTGTTCTCACACACTCTAGTCCTTTTCGAGCGGTTCTCGAACAGGCACCCTCAAAGGAACCTTTGAAGGCACACAGAAGCCTGGTACTAGTATATTACTGTCTTACTACATTCCTGCCTTACTATAGTGTTATATTAACATATGACAATATTACAGCATACTGCTGCATTACTATGTTATTGTATTACAGTATTTTGTTATATTGCTATATCACTATATAACTATATTCCTATTTACTATGTCACTATACACTGTACTAGCCAGTTTCCATCTTGTCTTCTGCAATGGCACCTCCAGGTTCTGTCTTCAGCTTCGCCTCCTCCAGCAAAAGCCTCCGGAAGCTTCCCGGGTCGAACTTTGGAACTTATATAGGTTGGGAGTTTGGGGGCTTAGGGTTTAGGGGTTAGGCTTTGTTTTAAGTGGGGTTAGGGTTTGGGGGGGTTTGGGTTCATGGATTTGGGATTTAGGGTTTGAGGGGGGTGGGAGTTCGGGGTTTGAGGCTCAGGGGGTTCGGGGCTTACGCTTTGGGGCTAAGCAGTTTGGGGTTCAGGGGTTTTGGTTCAGGTTTAGGCCGAGGTGGATGGTGCCTTTTTGGAGACCTTTGTACTGTGTGTATCGTGTTGTTTGTGGGTCCGTTTTATGGGTGCACAGTGTTGTCCACACAGCTTCTTTATTGGGTTCATAGGGCTGTGGAAACAGGGCTACATGGGGGCTTCGCAAAGTAACTGTAGTGCGTTTCATGGATGTTGGCGGGTTTTCTAGTGCTGCTGCTCTGCTTGTTGCTTTTGGGCTTTCGAGTCTGTTTGCCGGCTGGTACGGGGGGCCTCCACAGTTGTGATAGGCTTTTGCGGAGTACTATGGTGCAGGTACACAGTGGTGTGTAATTTCTCGGACCTGCAATAATGGTACTAAGAATAGTAGGTTAGTAGGGATATGGTATCAATAAGGAGACCACGGTATTTACTCCAGACACCTATTCTGGTAAATTCAGCTAAATTCCTGACAAGAACCCAGTCTGCATTGTGTACTATCACAACATTTGACAAGGCGCTACATCCCCAAGCTGCCTTTCAAGGCCTGCTGAACCTTAGCACTACAGTAAACCTTTGCATCGACAAACCCAAGAAAATACCCCATAATTCATGCCTGAATCAGTTATTTCTGGAGTCCTCAAAACAACAGAAACTAAACCCTGAAGAATTGAAACGAGCTTAAAAGCTTAAAACCTACCTCAGACTGCGTAAGCCCTGAGATCCCGAAATGCGAAACCACAGACCCCGCGCAGGTTGAACTTTACGCTTGAAACCTATCAAGCCCGAAGCCCTGCAACCTCTAGAACCCCTACAAAAACCTGTAAAAATCGGTATGAAGCGTAGACAAACCCAGACGACCCTGTAAAAATCCACTCAAAATCGATGAAACCCTACTATAAAACAACCAAAAAAGCACCCAGAGAAAACCACCAGGATCCCCGGCAGCAGCGCCGGCAGCGCCGGCAGCACAGCCGGCGGGTTCCAGGTCAGGGCACGGACCGTCTTTAGCGCGCCATCCCTTTTTCGGGTTGAGGAGTTGAGGGTTTAGGATTTGGGATTTAGGGTTCAAGGTTTAAGGTTAGGACTAGGATTGGCATTTCTAGTCCAGGGTTTATGATTAGCGGTTCACCTTTGGGCATCGGTCCATCAGAAAACCGTCAATAATCATGCTAGAAACCTCATGAGTAGTTGGAATGCTAGTTCGGGAAACAGGTAACTTCAAGATATCAGTTCAGCAGTTTTCAATTGATTTCGACAGCTTAACTCATAACCCTAGAGCCAGCTGCACCCAACCAGCTGCACCCAACTCTCCTGTCAAGCCCTCTTCAAACACGACACGTGGGACGTCACAGTATACGTCACCACGAGGAAAACCTCGAAGTGAACAACGCGGTACCTCGTGGCTGCGCGCTTCATCTTCGCCGATATCAGCTCTGCCGCCCCAGCGGCAATGCTCGCTACCTGGTGGGGATCTTTCAAGAAGGCACCTCTGATGTTGTGAGGCACCCTTATGGATTCGGGCTCGAGACCTTCAGTGATCAAGCCCTCAGATTTGGAATCGACCGATGATTGCACGGATTTTTCAGACTATCGGAGGTTCTGGTGCACAGTCACGGTGTTTGTAGGGGCGGTCTGCCTCACAGTCAGGAGCAGTCGGCTTGTTCTTAAAATGTGCACGATTGAATTCTGGATCACTGTGGACCTTTACATGCATCAAGCGACCCTAAACCCTAAACTGAAACCCAACAGTCTCAACCCTCACACTGCATCAGACCGACCCGGGGAAGCGGAAGAGACTCCTCCATCACGTCACAAGCTCCCAGGGGTTTAGTTGTTCAGGGCTTTGGTCTCAGTTCTAAAACCTGCGCTTTTCAACAAGACATGAGGGAGTTTCCGAAAATAGGGAACCCTAATAGAGTACCCTAAATGGTAGGATCTCTATTATAAGGACCCCAAAATAAGGGTCCCCTAGTTTCGGAAACTCCCATGAGGCAACAAAGCGCGCCTCTGCCTTGATCGTGCTCTTGTAGCTTCCTCGGTGCAGCTGTTGTCTTCTGACACTTTGTGTGGATGGGGGAAGGCATTGCACAGGGTAACGACAAGAAGAAGGAGAAGAAGAAGAAGAACAACAACAACAAGAACAACAGCAACAACAACGGCACAGGCAACGCAACAGCCAAGAAAGAATGAACAGCAACAAGCAAGGGAGAACAGACGCCGACACCACCAATCCAGGACGACAGCCCCGACGAGAAGTGGAGGGAGAGTCATCCTACAGCCACGTCCTAAGGCTCATTTCGGGATCTTCTGCGCCTCGGCCCAAGCCCTACAATCCACAACCTTGCGGTTTGGGCTGGAGGTTCTGGCTGAGTGCCTTATGCATCGTCGGCATCATCATCAAGCAGCTATTCTGACCTCCATACCATCCAGAGGCCAACATCCTTTAGGCTAAGCGGGTAAGCCCAAAGTCGCAAACCCCGAGCCCTAGACCCCCAAACCCCAACCCCTAAACCGTGAAGCCCTAGATAAAGGGTTGATCATCATCATCATCACCATCATCATCATCATAACAGTAGGAATCATAATGCAAACGACATCGATAATGGTATCCCTTTTGTGGCCCCGATACGGTCAGACGACGACCATAATCAACTCCACACCCACGACCCTTGAGATCTCTAGACATCCTTTGCTCTGAACTGCGACTACAGCCCAAAGACTTCAAGCCCGAACCTTGGTGCAGGGTTTTAGGCATAACCTCCGAATGCACTGCAGAAACCTTCAAAACCAAAACATAAAGTTTAAAGTGCACAGACTAGACCATAAGCCATAAAACCATAAGCAAACAACCTGACTCACGAAACCACAAGTATACCGCACGCCTAAACTCTACAAGTTGCACCTTTGCATCGGAGGGTCCGGCGCCCGCTCCTTTTTGAAGCTGTGCCAGTGCTTCCTCGCTCCCCTCGACGGCGCTCTTCACCACCGCCACGACCTCGGAGCTTGCTGAGGCTGTTGGTAATGTAATGTGTGCGTGTAGATATATACACATATGTATCTGTACATGAAGACATTATATCATGTGTATATATGTATATATATATGCGCATATTAAGACATATAACATACAATATACATATGCCGTACATCTTCATACCAAGCCGTCATCTTCCAAACTCCTGGCACACCCAGCTCCAAAGCCGAAGATAAATAATGCCCTTAACCCGGCGCAAGCATCACTACACGATACCTCCAAACCCCAGATCCCGAACGTCGGAACACCGGAACACCCGGAAGGCCCCAAACCGTAAACTCTGACACACCTTGGAAGGAGCCATCTTACGGTGTCGGGCCGAGACACCAACAAAAAAACATGAGAGAACCCTGAAAGGAACCCTAAACCCTAAACCCTAAACCCTAAAGGAACCCTTAGAGCAACATCCCCTCCCTTGCCTCGGCGTCGCCTTCAAAAGGACCGGAAGAGGCCGCCCTCGCCTGACGGGGCTTTTAATTGTTTTGCGGTGCAGGGTTGAGGGTTTAGGGTTCAGAGTTTAGGGTTCCGAGTCAAGGGCTCAGGGTATTTTGGATGTGGGATTTCGGGTCTGAAGCTTAAGTTCTCGGTAGGGGTTTTGAGTGTGAGGGCTTAAGCCTTTCTGGGTCTTGGGGCGTGAAGGCTTCGGAAGCTAAATCATGTATGCTGGAGCCAAAAGCCTACAACCTGACCCCAAGCTCCAAAAGTCTAGAACAGCCCTATAAAAACCCACAAACCCCACCGGATCAATACCCTCAACCGAGTGTGGAGGCGCCGATCACCCCAGCCTCCTCCGTGCTGCTGGAGGCAGCGGCTGCTTGCTTCTTTGGGGCAGGCTCCGACGGCCCTCACTCTGTAGGGGCTGTGGGGCCCAGGTTTCGGGGTTTAGGGCTCGGGGTTCAGGGTCTAGGGTTTAGCGCTCAGGGTTTGGGGGCTCTAGGGCCTAGGGCTTTATAAGGCCGCTAATTATCGTTGTCGTTGCTTACAGGCTGACGGTGTCTTATCCGAGGCTTTTTCCGCGGTTGCCATGCGCATCCAAGCGCAACAGCCTGTCCTTTAGACGCAGCGAGCGAGCGAGACACTAAGTCGCGAGATAGGGTTCGGAGAGATAGTTGTGCAGTACCTTTATGTACGACTGGATGGTGGGCCCTTTCTGTAATAAGACTGCTGCACAGCAACCAACACAAAATTCCTGATCGCTGGGGAGCGACCTTTCTTCTTGCCCAGGCCAGCAGCCAGCGCTTCCTCATCGTCCTGGACCACATGCCCGAGATTAGGTGCTTCAGAAATGCCCAAAACTTTGGACTTTGGCATATGTCTAGCTTGCAACGCAAAGCTCTGAACATGTCCGGCTCGCGCCGACTGAGGGCTTTGGGCCCTTCGACTGGGCAGTACACACAGCAAACATACTCAGCTGGAGCGTGGTTTGAGAGTCCTTCTCTCGCTCCGCCCGCCGCTTGTCTCGCTCTTCCTGACATATTCACGGGTTCAAGCCGTAGGGCTTTGGGTTCTGAGCTTAGGGCTCAGGGAGGCAAGGGCAAGTGGTTTAGGGCTTAAGGTACAAGGACGAGGGTTCGTTTTGCGAAGTTGCTGTTGCATGCGCTTCTGTCAGAGTGCCTCAGTCAGAGTACCTCAGAGTTTGGGCTGTTTTGGGAACTTCGGGTTTGGGATGTAGCGTTGGGGTTGAAGGTTAACGGTCTTTGGAAAGGTGGGGGGGCTTGTTTTGCGTTCCGGGTTTAGGGCACAGAGTTTACGGTCTGGCATTAAGGGTTGGGGGATCTGGGATTTGGGGATTTATGCTCTTGGTGTAGACGTCTGGATTCAAGGTCACCGCTTTGGGGTTGGAGTGGGTGATTCGAGGATACCTTACCAAATGCTGAGCCACGGTTCGGGATTTAGAATTTAAGGTTTGCATGCTTTTAATGTTTGGCTTAAGGTTTAGGGTCCTCAAACCCTTAAACCCAAACCCCATAAACCCTAAAATCCCTAAACCGGGCTTGAGCCCGTCCTCCTCCAGTTTTCGGACGTAGCCCAAAGCGGCTCGATAGTTGCCGTCCACCTGGTAGCTTGAGGCTCTTAGGCCTGCTAGTATAATACAGTAATGTAGATTTGTGTAGTATAGTAGTCTGTGGTATGGTACAGAGTATATGGCTAGTATAGTCTACCTTTGAAAAGTATACTATAGTATAGTGTAGTATCGTATAGTGTAATATGGTATAGCGTAGTATGGTACAGTATAGTATAGTATGGTGTAATATAGTATAATGTAGTATAGTAAAGCATATAGTACCAGTACAACAATACTACATCTGGACGGCGGACGGCTGTGTAGGCTTCAGGGTCGTCAGTGCTTTTGGTGATTTTCGTCGATTTGCGGCAGGTGCTTGGGCCGAAAGCGCGAATCATTTCTTGGGGCCAAAACACAGTGCCTCTGACACGACTCCTTCGCAGCACCTTCATATCCTGAACACACGAGCTAAGCGGCCCATAGTATCATAGAGCTGAGCCGAAATAATAGGCCGCCCAAACATGGCTGTGCCTCCTGGAATGTAGGCGTACACCCTGGCAGTAGCGCCCTGGAGCCCAAAAAAACCCTAAGCCGAAAATCACGAGCCCTACGTTACACTAAGCCCGAAGCCCTGTAAAACAACAGAACAATCGGAAAGCCCAGCAACACCACTTCCGAAACGCCTTGCTAAATGACTTCAGGCATCAGACAAGCCGCTGTCAAGTTCCATCAAGCCTTGTTAAAAGTGTGTGAAACTCATCGATATCTCTGCACCCCTGCAAACGTGTTGACCCTGCCCCACCAAACAACCGATCCCTTCAAAGCCCTGTGATCAACCCAAAGGAGAAGCCGTGTGTGGTGAAATAAACGAGTGAATCACAATACAATTGTGCAAGGGCTACAACAAGCAGATCAAATGCCTCTACGCGCAGAACCTTGTAATGCCCGTGTAGACTCCAATACACCACTAGTAGAACCGTTTAGCACCGTTTAGAATTTTTACTATAGAAGCCTCAATGATTACCAAGATCCTTCTTTAGCATTGCTAAAACGTGTTCTAATTATTAAGGCCCCTACATTCTAGAAAAAGCCAGAAACCGAAACCCTGAACCCTCAACCCTATGTAAACCCTGAACCCTAAGAAATCTAAACCCTAAATACTAAACCCTAAAACCCCAACCCTAAACCTTAAACCTCAAACCCCAAACACTGAACCCTGAACCCTAAAAATGCAGAACCCTAAACCTTCTAGAACCCTCGATTCCTACATTTTCTGGCCTGGAGCAGTTCAATCTGGTCTTTGACCGCGGTGATCTCTGCCTGGATTCCGGCGATGTCGGGTTTCGGGTTTCGGGCTTCGGGTTTAGGGGATCTTTATTTTTTTGGCCCTTGTGGTCCCTTAAAAGGGATTTAGGGTTTAGGGGTTTGGGATTTTCGGGGTTTAGGGGTTTACTTGGAGGTTCATGGGTAGTTATAAGTGGGGTTATAAGTTCCCTAATATGGGTTATCAGTATAGCTAACCTACTTATAACTACCCATGAACCTCCCAGTAGGCCCTAAACCCTATACCCTTATAGAATCCCTATAGATCCCTGTAAAGGGACCCTTAAAGGAACCCTTATAACTACCCATGAACCTCCAAGTAGGGCTTCAGTCTCAGAGCCTGGATCCCCGCGCCAGGTCCTGGGCCCTGGGGGCCGGAGGCAACAATTAAGAGCCCAAAAGGGTTTAGGGTTTAGGGTTTTCGGGTTTAGGGTTTAGGGTTTAGGGTTTTAGGGTTTCGGGTTTAGGGTTTTCGGGTTTAGGGTTTAGGGTCCCAAAACTAGGCGCCTGGGAGAACTGGGGGACTTGGGGCTTAGAGTTTAGGGTTTACAGGTTTAGAGCTTTAGAGTTTAGAGTTTTAGGGTTAGGGGTTTAGGGCTTAGGCTTTAGGGTTTAGGCTTTGTGGGTGAGGGTTTAGGGTTTAGGGCTTCTGAACCCTGGGGAGCTGCGTTTTGCTTGCAATGGGCCTTGTTCTTCTTTGTAGGGGGAATCGCCGCCATCTTCTCCTTCAGCTTCCGGATCTTGAACTCCTGCTCCTTCACGATCTTCTGACACTTCTCCTCGGCCCAAGGGGGCGGAGTTCTCTTCGCTTCGGGTTTAGGGTTTAGGGCCCTTTTCAACTTGAGGAGTTCGGGCTCAGAATTAAGATCCTAACAAAACCCTCATGAAACTCTGATAAAGACATCCTAAACCCTCAACCCCACATCCTAAAACCCTGCACCCTGGACCCTAAACCGCCCTGAACTCCAGAGCCCGAGCACCCCCCGACCCAGCCAAGTAGCGAGACCAGCTTCGGCAGGATCGATCGTAGGCTCAGTGACCTGCAACTTACCACCATGGGCTATTAGACCCTAAAGATCCCTATTAGGACCCTATTAAGGGTAGATTAAGGTGCCCTTAAGGTCTAATAGCCCATAGTGGTAAGTGCCTTAGGGATTAGGGCTCAAGGAGCTTCGGGTTACGCGTTTGGGATTCTAGAGTTTACACGGCGTTTCCAGGAGTTTGCAAGCGCTGGCGCTATATGTAGTGTATATGAGATTGCAGGGTTTTATGATATACCATGGATTTGTGCAGGCTCTTGTGGCAATTTATGGAGCTTGGTAGACATGTGTCAGGGTACAGGACATATCCTGTGTTCCGTGGTCCTTGTGTTGAGGATTCACGATTTGTATCAAGATTGCCAGTCCTCGATGTTTCAGTATCCGTGCGGCTGCGTCCCTACTGAAAGCCAGAATCATTGTAGCTAAACCCTAAACCCTAAACCCTGGAGCCGAAGACCCAAACCCTACCAATACATTCACCAACTTTTGGTCTCGAAACCTATGAATCCCTCCAAGTTTCACGCAAGGTCTAAACACCTCTTGCGTCCCCTTCTCTCGCCACCCTCAAAGCCGCCCCAAGGTCACACGTTACTCAAGCTTCCCTGCCGCCCTTTTGTTTAAGAAGCACTCTAACTTAGAGAACTACCTATACAGTGCCCTTATATAAACTCTTATGGATCCCTTTAAGGACCCCTTCAAGGGAGGCGCCTCCGGCTTCTTCTTCTTCTCCGGCTCGAAACCGTTGTAGTTCACCTGTAGAGCAGGACTGGGGCGCTCTACCTCTCAGGGCTTTTGTGGTTTTTAGGGCTTCCGGTGTTTCGGGTTTATGGCTTCGGGGGCCTTAAGGTTTGGGACGTAAAGGCTTAAGGGCTCTATGCCTCAAAGGCGCTTCAAAGCTTCGGCCTAAACTCTTCGCACCCGAAACCCCCCTAACTGAGCCCAAAAGAGTTGAAGCCCTTAAACTCCGCCCCGAGCGACCGAAAATAGTTTAGGAGCCTAAGAAATTGGAATAGTGTGGTTCCGCGCTCCTGGGTATATGTAATTACAGTAGAATATACCCCAAACCCTGCCCTACTCAACTTATTCGGGTTTTGAAGATAGCAGGCACCTTGGTCGGCATGGGCATCTGGGCGTCCACCTTATCAGGAGCTGCGGCTTCGGGGTTGGGTTTCAAGGTTCTGGCTTAGCCTCGGAGTGGCCCAGCTCGAAAGGGGTGGTCAGAAACGTTTGTGGCGGTTTTTAGAGGGCTCTTCCAGGGATTGAGAGTTAAGGGCCCAAGGGCTTGGGATTCAAGGGCCTCAGGAGCTGAGCTTCAGAACGAAGCGCAGCCCTCTGAGCCCCAGCGCCACAGGCCAGGATGCTAGCAGCTTGGACTCTCGAAGGCTTGGAGCTAAGGGTTTTCGGGGTCTTGGATTTGGGGCTTCAAGCTCAATGGGGGTCGGCTGCAGGGTTGGCGACTAGAAGGCTTGGGGTTTCAAGTTCAAGCTTGGGGTTGAGGCCTTCGGGAAGGGAAACTCTAATGGCCCCGAAAACCCTAAAGCCAATAGTACCGCAAGACAAGCCTTGCACGTTTGAGAAGTTCGGCCGCCAAGCCTGGGTTTAGGCAGGGGCTTAAGGGAAGTTTTGGCCTTACCCTATTTGAGGCTTCAGCTTCGGGCTGTAGGGTTTACTTGCTACCCCTACAGCCGGGTCAACAAAGCCAAAACCCCGCATCTTACATCCTAAGCCCCGAGCCCATGCACTCAAAAGCAAGCGAAACCCTCAAAAGCCAAAATGCCGAAACTCCCAAGAAAGAGCGCCAAACCCTGAACTAACCAAAGCCTCTACGAAGCCCGGATCTTCGGATAGCATTGGCCTTCAGTGACTTCAGCGCTGCATCGATGCCGCTCGGCATTTTGCGCCAAAGCCTTGAGGTCTTGGGTGGGTTGACTTGGAGGTTCTTGGGTAGTTATAAGTGGAGATATAAGTCCCCCAATATGGGTTATAAGTATAGCTACCCTACTCATAACCCTACTTATAACTACCCATGAACCTCCAAGCAGGCTTGGGTTCAGGGATACGCTTAGGATTCCGTTCGGGCGCGTAGGGCTCCCATTCTGCCACAGACGCACCGGGGTTTATAAAAGGATAGAACATGTTTCCTAGCAACCGAGGATCTTCTGTTGGGTGCAGGGCCTTGGGGGCCAAAGCGATCTGTTCAAAGATCATTCTCAACTAAAGCCGAGTATGATTTTAGGGTTTAATGGTTTAAGAAGTTCACGGTTGGTGGGTTAAGGCTTAAGCTTCAGCTCCCAAATTCTAGGCCCTTTAGTATAGGAAGCCTGACGCATCAATCCGAGGTTTAAGGGCTTAGTGCTACGGGCTTTGGGATTGGGATTTAAGGTTTAGGAACTTTACCTTCCACGGAGCCCCCTAACTGCGACCTCCCGGTCTCCATGCACAAGTATGCCACGTGTGTCCATGAGTGTGTGTGTATAGATACAATTATATAATTATATATATATATACATACATATATACATATATACATATATACATATATACATATATACATATATACATATATACATATATACATATATACATATATACATATATGCATATATGCATATATGTATATATGTATATATGTATAAATGTACAAGTGCCTGCAGGCATGTATGATGATTATTCATACAGCTAAGATTATCTTGCATATTTGGTTCTTTATTGACATGTATTTGCACATACCCAGAAAAAGGAGCTTGTTTACATGTAAGTGTGCGCCGATTTGTGAGTCTCTGGTATCTGTGTAGATATTGCGAAACTGCTCATGTTTGCTGATTCCTTCTTTTGTTGAGTTATCAATATCTGCATACCGAAGTATGCACTACACCCCAAGCCCGCAAGCCGAACCCGTGACTCTTAACTAAAGCCTCAAACCCTGGAACCTCTGGAAGAACACTTGTCATAAGACCCTGATACAACCGCACGCGAAAAAAACTCCAGAACCATTGTAAATCCTATGCCTTAAACCCCCAAACCCTAAACCCTTAGACGTAAGCCGAAGCTCCAACGGGGGGCAACGAAGCCCCCCCAGTGCGAAGCTCGGTTTTGGAACTCGGCTTCTCTTGAGCCAACGCTGCAAACAGCATGGTGCGGTAACGGAATACTATACTACACTGTATACTTTATCTGAGGAACCCCCCAAGACGGCAATGGTCATTATTTAGGCCCCTATATCACTCGCTCACCGCTTGGGCTAGGCCCTGCTATGATCAGGAACCATCCATCCTATCTGTCCTGAACCCCCCTAAACCCTGAACCCTACTTGGAGGTTCACGGGTAGTTATAAGTGGGTTTTAAGTCCCCTAATATAGGTTATAAGTGTAGTTACCCTACTTATAACCCTACTTATAACTACCCATGAACCTCCAAGTAAACCCTAAACAGGCACCCCTCAGCCCGCAGCTACACACAGGAGTGCGCTGATGGAGGAACCAACCATCAGCTCCTCTTGAAACCGAATGGGAACTAAGCCTAACCCCAAACCCCAAACCCGGAAACTGAGCGTGTGCCGGTGGTGAGAGTAGCTGACGACTGCCAGAGCGAGCTAGTCGAGTCACACAAGCCCCAACACCCTTCCATTGGTGCTGGCACCCCAGACATAGCACCGAAGTCCAAGCCACAAAGTTAGATCGCGGACCAAGCCATACCAAGTACTGCAACACCCTACCCGACGAAGGTCGTAAACTGGGTGCAGGGCTGGGTGGGGAGAGCGCCACAACACGCCCTCAACCCTAAAGCCGAAGGCCCTAAACCCCCCAACCCTGGCCCAAACCGCAGACCCTATGAACCCTTGAGCCCGACAGGGCGCAGTGCCCAAGTCCAGAGCCGGGGGTTCAAGAACTCAAGCTAAGGGCTGAAATCCTACGGGGAGGGGTTTGGGGTTTAGGATTTAAGTCCTAAGCTTGGAACTGCGGTCCCACGCTCCCAACGCTCCGGCTTCCTGAAATCCTAAAGGCCTTCGGCCAAACAGCGCCGAAGGCCTACAACAAACTCCGGTACCCTACAGACCATGAACGGATTTGGGACTCCCGGCTTCAGATCCGAGCCCTAAACTCAAAGCCCTCATTCAAAACCATACACAAAGAGACCTGAATCCGGAACAGCCGGGAGTTTCCGGACAGCCAAAAAACTCTGAAGATCTCGAAGGCTCGAGGACCTAAAGCCTGTACCAGTCCTGGAACATGGAGGCAGCGGTGTCCGGCACACGGCACATGGACAGCACATGGTTCAGGCCTGCCTCATTTACGGCTTCGGCTTCAATGCTTCGGGTCAAGACTGCCCCTTAACGAAGCAAAATTCGTTGAGTGACAGGCATTGGGTGCTGCCCCCATACAGTAACAGTCCATAATAGGGCTACTATTAAGGTCCTAATATATCTATATTATGAAGATTATTCAACTGTCACTGAGTGGGGGCAGTACCCAAGACAGGCACCAGAAGCCCTCAACAAAGGGGGGGTCTTTTTGGGTTGCGGGTTTCCCAGGAGGCTCCGAGGAGTCTGGGGTTGAATAGATCCAGGGATGACCTATTCGGAGGATGTAGAGATCAGCACACCATGACTACCACTTCAGAAGCAGCTCCGATGCGAATTACTGGTGGCACTACGGGCGGTACGAAGAACCCACCCGAACAGCAAAAGAAGCAGGAGAAGAAGTTACCATTAGCAGGTGATTGGACTGCTAGGCCTATAGGCACTCGCTGTAACCCTGACTCATGTCAATGTCGCTGATAACCGTAAACCCACAGAGGACTGAGCACCATTGAACTCGCTTTGGGGCTCGGGGTTTGATGCTAGCTCGCGGGCTCATGGATGAGTTGTTGCCACAGCTGGACAGTGCTAGGACAGACAGATTCATCTGTGGCACGCTAGGCCGAGAGCGCAACAACCACCTGCAAGCATTGACTGAACGACTGCAGACTTCTCGGGGCATGCAATGACACGACCCCTTTTTCTCACTTGCCGCATCCACCACAGCAGGGGTGCGTGAACGCCCAGAGAGCCCAATACCCCTTAATTAAGGAATATAGCCTAAATCATGATATGAAGCCCCTAATGATTTAAGGTATATTCCTTAATTAAGGGGTATTGGGCTCTCTGGCTTCACGTCACCTTCCGATACACCTCGGAGGCCCCGCGGCCACGGAGAATCAGAAGATCTGGGTCGAGGTACGTCACCTGCTTTTTTAGGGGTTGTCGCGTTAATTCTGGGTGTCATAAGGGTTTCGGTGGGGGCTGCTACATTAGGTCCTAGAAGGGTTGTAGGGTTTGGGGCTTAGGGTTTCAGGGCTTGTTAGAGTTGCCGGTGTCGGGCTTGGGCCGGGTTTTTGCATTTTATAGAGTTAACTTTGGGGTCTAGGGGAGTGAGCTGACGGGGCTAAATGAGTTGAGGCTTGAGCTGCTGGTTTAAGTTCCTACTAAACCCTAACTCCTAAACTTAAACTGTAAGGCATGTGGCATACGGACCTTTGAGTTTCACTCAACCCCCGACAATAAACAGCCTCAGCGCCTACGATCCTTTTGCTACGGGTCTGGGGTCTCGCCACTGGCTCTGAACTTAAAACCTCTCGGACTCTGACTTTCAAGCTCGGGCTCTGGCCAGAGGTAGGGGAACCGAGACAACTCTTCTAGAGAAGTGACCCATCCTGGCCCTAGCAGACCTTAGGCAATCCATGACTTCAAAGATCCCAACCCATGAAAATGCCGAAACAGTAAGCAGAGTGTCAATTCTAGACCGAACACCAGTAAACCCCAAACCGCAAACCATCAACCCTTAACCCTTGACACCAAGTCTGTAGCCACTAACTTTAAAACCCAGGCCCAGCTCCTAAACCCTTAAACCTGGCTTGAACTATAACTCTGTGCCTCTTCATGATATATCCACATTGGTTTGGGGTTCAGGGTTTCGGTTTTCCGGCCTTCACATAGCGCTTGAAGCCACCCTCCTCCTGGCAGAGAAACGACCCGCTGGGGGCCCACGCATTTCAAAGGAGTCCAATACCGTCAACCAGAGCTTCTACTGCTCCAGGGCCGTATATGAAAGCGTCTCAGTTCAAAGGATTCGCAGGGCTTGACAGGGTTTCACAGCATTTTTGTGACTTCATAAGGTTTCATGGGTTTTCATGGGGCAATTGCCTGGCGATTAGCAGCACACCTCCAGATCATGTTCAGGATGCGTCGGTCATTTCAAGAGTACTCGCCGTCTTCGGCTTTCGCCGTACAAGGACTTGGCAGAGCTCAATGGAACGACTGCCACTGGCTTTATTGCAAACCTAGGGGGAACTGTCTGACCACTCTTACTGTAGTCATCAACCTTCCCAGCCACAATAACACAAAAAAAAAGTCAACACAAAAGCAGGCAGCACGGAAAAAAACGACAGCTCTAAGACCCTCTCCCTCGCCTTGAGAACTTCGCCCTTCGGAGGCGGCTTCTTCAGGGGTGCCTGCCAGTAGCTGGGCTGCTGGGAACAACGCAACGATAACGATGACAGTACCAAAGCCTGTAACTATGACCAAGAGCGGCTCGGCGGTACACATACAGTTATCTGTGCGTATATATGTATACATATATTTACATCTATGCGCCTTCATATATATATATATATATATATATATGTGTGTATATATATATATACTTATATACAACATATGTATACATACAGGTATGTATGCACGTGTGTGCGTATGTTTGTATGCATGTATGTATGTTTGTTTGTGTCTATATGTATGTGCATGTACATGTCCATATCTATATCTATATCTATATCTATATCTATCTATATATATATATGTATTCGTTATTTATTAATATGTACACGTGCATAAATATATATAATTACGTGTATATATACATATATATATGTGTATATATATATATATATTGTGTGTGTGTGTGTGTATGTGTATGTGTACGTGTATATGAAAGAGTGTGTGTGTGTGTGACTGAAGCCCATCATGATGCCAATATGCCTGTGAACAAGTGGCGACCGTCACGGTTACATGCCATCACCATCCCCACCCCAGACCTGTAGCGTCATCCACAAAAGGCTCGATTGGGATAGTTAACTCCGAGGAGGGATAATGCAGGTAGCAAGAGGAATTTAACCATGTCAAGAAGATAACTCAACCACCACCGTACCAACACTAAGAGGTAATAACGATGATGCTAAATGGTAAATGTTAAGGCACCAAACGAGAGAAATACAAGAGTAAGAAGAGCAACCAGTCAGCGGCTAACATTACACTTCGCAATGTTTCTCTTGATCTATCGATGACAATGAAACTGCGGAATCAATAATCATCACCAAGTAGTACGTCGAGCATAGGGCTAAATCTAGTGTACAAGAACGATGTGGGGTTGTTGCCAGGTGGAGGCTGATTACTCCTGCTGCAAGTTCAGGCATGCATTTCTAAGCGTGTTAAGCTGATGTTAACACACATTGTTGTACAGTATTTCAAGCATACTGAACATTGACCTATACCGTAACAATATGATCAAAACCAGCCTGGAGTATGTTTTGGTACTTTTTTGCGGAGAATCAATGCACCTCGCTGCATCTGAGATGAATGCTTCGATTCTCCACCGGTGGGTCATTCCTATTCTTGTTTCAGTAAAGACTCGTAAAGACCATAATGGCTGTGAGTGGAATGATACAGCTAGTAACATGGAGGACCATAAATTACATACGACATGACAATGACAATGATAGTAACAATAACAAGAAGTCATAATCATGATCATACTAAGAACTACTGTTATAGTTATTCTGAGCGCAGATCATAACTATTGTTTACTATAGCTACTTACTGTTTGGGCCATCGGGCGATGGGGTGCGAGCTCCGGCGCCTGGCGCGCCACTGGCGCCTGCGGAGCCCCTCCCGGGGAAGCGACGAGCACCTCCGTCTTCATGGAATAGTCCTCAGGCTTTCAGTTAACAAAGCTCGTAGTCCTCAGGCTTTGAATGAAGAATAGTACGAAAAGTGTTTTTGGTACTACTAGTACTACAATTCAAACAGGAATAGTAGCAACGTTGATATTTGTACTACTAGTACTAGTAGTCAACGTCGTCGTATATGCAGTAGCAGTCGTGCTGCTACTACTACTACTACTACTACTACAACTACAACAACAACAACTACTACTACTACTACTCTTACTACTACTACTACTACAGCAACAGCACTGCTTAAGAAATCATTGGTTTAAGAAATTGAGCCCCTCGGACAGCCGTGCGACACAGAAATACATACTGCACGCATTCAAAATAAGAAATCCAGGGTACCCTGGACTCGGCGTGCCAATTTCTTATTTTGCTCTTTCTCATTTTGTCTTCGGTGGTGTTGTTCGCACAAAAAAGGAAACCAAGAAACTAAGGGAGTAGATTTCGTATTCCAAAAGCTCGGCGCCAAACCCTTACAAAGGAAACCAAGAAATGAGAGCACAGAAGGATTCGANCCAAAAGCTCGGCGCCAAACCCTTACAAAGGAAACCAAGAAATGAGAGCACAGAAGGATTCGAGCCCACAGCACTTTCCATTCCAGCTCATGTGCTTATCCACTCGGGCATGGCATCCTTCAGACTCCTGAAACGCCATCATATCCATCCCATTTTTTACCCAGCTTGTAATCAGCCCTTACCAGAACCCCCCAAAATCTGGGCTTGCCTAATAAGGGCTTAATAAGGCCTTAATAAGGCTTTAATAACAGCTGTAAGGGCTTAATAAGGGCTTAATTTAAGCATTGCCATATTGGCAAAAAAACCGCCAAAATAAGAAGTTGAGGGGCTCGATTTCTTATTTTGGTGGGTTCTGGGCTTGCCTAATAAGGGCTTAATAAGGCCTTAATAAAGCTTTAATAACAGCTTTGGAGGGCTTTAGAGGCTTTGTAAGGGCTTAATAAGGGCTTAAATTAAGCTTGCCATACTGGAAAAAAACCACCAAAATAAGAAATTGAGGGGCTCGATTTCTTAAGCTTAAGAAATTGAGGGGCTCGATTTCTTATTTTGGTGGGTTCTGGGCTTGCCTAATAAGGGCTTACTAAGGCCTTAATAACAGCGTTGGAGTCAGGGCTTAATAAAGGCTTAAAAATATAAGCAAAAACCACCCAAAATAAGAAATCGAGGGGCTCGATTTCTTAAATTTAAGAAATTGAGGGGCTCGATTTCTTATTTTGGGGGGTTCTGGTAAGGGCTGATTACAAGCTGGGTAAAAAATGGGATGGATATGATGGCGTTTTAGGAGTCTGAAGGATGCCATGCCCGAGTGGATAAGCACATGAGCTGGAATGGAAGGTGCTGCGGGCTCGAATCCTCCTGTGCTCTCATTTCTTGAATTTGTTTTTGTTGCTGCCGTTTCAAATTAAGAAATTTGGGTTAAGAAATCCAGGGTACCTTCAAATCCCGAAACGTTTCTTTACTAGAAATCGAGCCTCCCCCCCTCACGAAAAATTAACTGTTTCTTAACCGGCGCTGTCGCTGTACAGTATTACCACTACTAACACCACGACTACGACGACGACTCTTGTTGCTGCTGCGGCGGGCCTGGAAGATCTCCAGCCCTACCTTCCTCACCTCGCCGCCCTCAAGTCCAGCCTCCTGCGACCGGCATCGAGGTATTGTAGCTTTTGGGGTTTCGGGTTTAGGTTTTAGGGGGTTTAGGGGGTTTAGGGGGTTTAGGGNTATAATTAAGGGTTTAGGATTTAGGGTTTAGGGGTTTTGGGTTTAGGGTTTAGGGGGTTTAGGGGGTTTAGGGGGTTTAGGGTTTAGGGGGTTCGGGGTGTAGGGTTTGGTGTTCCAGGCTTAGGATTCAAGACTTTTCGGGGGCTTAGGGCTTATGGTTTAGGGCTCTTGGTTTTCAAATTGTGTTTAGGGTTTGGAGTTGATGATTCAGGGCTTCAAGGCTTCTTCCGCGTTGTAAAATATGTGGGTGAAACGGCTAAACCCTGAAACAAGTACCTCAAACCCCGGATCCCAACAAACGAGGAAACCCTAAACCTTCACCCTTCTCGGCTCAGCCTTTCAACGCCTGAAGCCCCAGGCTCTCTCTCAGCGCAAGCGCCTTCAGAACCTCCAGCGCAGGCGGAACGCTCAGCCCGCGGTTCCTCCGCGGCTCTTTCGGAAACTTCCGAGCATCGGCGAAGTCGTCATCCTCCTACTAGCAGCAAGCAGCACAGAAGTAGCTACAGCATCCGCCACAAATAAAAGCATGAGCATAGCCAACAGCATGACTATCGCCAGTACCGTCACAACTATCAGCATCATCACGAAAAGGCACAATCGTAGCCGTCGTCGTTGCCATCATCGTCATCATCATCATTGTTTGCATCATCATCATCATCATCATCATCACCTTCACCACTAGCCAGATTTACCCTCGTCAGTGGATCATCATGCTATTGTCCGTCGTCGCGATCATGACGCTCATCCTTCACATTCCTTCTCTTTCTGATGCAGACAACTCCAAATGTCGGCACCCCCTGCTGGCGAGGAGCACCCCGCAGAAGGCCAGCTCCCACTTTCCCACAAGCCTCAGGGCCGCACATCGTGGGCTTTGAGGTTTGTTTGAAGTTTGGGGTTTAGGGATTTGGCTGTATGCTTTAGGGTTTAGGATTTTGGGTCTAGGGTTTGGAGGTTTCGGATAAGATCTTGGGCTTCAGCAAATGCAACTTGAGGGGTCTGTGGTAGTTGGCATAGAGACTGATGGTACTTTGTATGTGGCTATTGCAGGCTTGTTTCGGGTCGTGAGCTTTCCAGACTCTGCTCAAAACTTGTCAGACCTCGGAAGCTTCAATTTCGAACGAGGCCCCTACATACCCCGGTCCTGGTATAAAGTCATGGAATGAAGAAGCGCATTGCTGCCACAACCAGCACAACCACTGCCGTTAACAGCTACCAGAGCACTGCTGCTGCTTCTGCTTCCACTACCCACATGAACATGATGATGATGATGATGGTGATGGTGATGGTGATGGTGACGACGACGATGATGATTCATGATATAGCTCCGAACCATGTTTAAACTTCTGATGCCAAAAGAAGCCCAGGGAGCAGGATCGACTCGGCACCCCTGGGCGAAGGATTCCGGCCTTGAAAAGGCACAGGGACCCCGACAGGGAAAACTTGGAAAGATCCATTACCCGGCCAGCAGCTGAATCCCTTGGAATCCCACAGTGTGGCCGTACCAGTACTGTTGGGAAAATACATCGGGACTGTGGATCAAAAACCGGAATGCTGCAGAATGATGGAAAAAGCACGAGCAGTCGGGAGCACCACCAGGCCCGTAACCCTTAAAGGAACCCTTTAACGGAACCCAATTCTAATTCTTAGGGGCCCCTTAGTAGCCTGGAGGCCACGGGAGGGCTTACGATGCCGGCTCTCGGTCTTAGTCTTGGCTTGAGCTGCTCCCGTCAGGCCTTCGAGGAAGCCGACCATTCCTGGGATTGGGAGCTCATTTGGGTTTGGGGTGTGCCCTTGAGGTTAGGATTTAAGGCTTATGATTCAAAAAATCGCTTCGGCCACACTCTTGCGGGCTTATGATCTACAAAAAACTCTTCGGCCACACAGCTTCTGCTCCTGCGGTGTCTCATCACTCAAACAAAAGGACCCGGAACCACAACTACCCTGCCCGGACTGAAGGGAACACGCCTGCGGCCAAACCCCCCTCAGTCCCCGACTTCAAGATGCAGGGCTGCAGGGATGAGGCTGGAAAGCTTGAAGGGTTGAGGTTTTAGAGAGTTTAGGGTTTTGAGTCAGGGTTTTTTGGATTTAGTTTCAGGGTTTAGTTTAGGGGTTTAAGGTCTCGGATTTGGGGTTTTACGGCTCAAGGCCCAGAGTCCCTTCTGCAGAGCGTCGTTCAATCTTCTCCTGTTCGCCGACAGAGCGCTGTCCATCCTTCTGGCTCAGGAGCGCGACGAACTCGTCCTGGAGGGTAGAGAGGATAGGAATTTAGGCTTTGGGAGACATTAGCTTCGCAGGGTAGAGCGCTTCAGGGATTCCAGGGTGTAGGGTTTTGTCGGGATTTCGTGTGTGTTCGGGTTAAGGCTTCGGTTCAACGCTCGGCAGGGCCAGTTTCGGATCCAGAGTGGATCCCCTCATCCTGGTTGCCCAAAACGAAAGAACCGTCGGAAAGCCTGAACCCGAAACCTAAAGGGTGCAGGGCTCAGGGTTTAGGGCCCTAAAGCCTACCTCTGAAACCCCAAACCCCAAAACTCCAAAAGCCTCCAGTCAAGCTTCCCAAGCCGAGCGAAGAGACTTGGACAACCCTGCAGCCCTTAACCCTCAATCCCAACCTTTATCGAACCCTAAAACCTGAACCCTTATGGAACCTTAAACCCTAAACTCTAATCTGGGGCCCGAAATACGAGCATCTTGAATGATCTCTGGAATTGGGGATCTCCATGTAGCGGAGGATGTCGACAAACAGTTGCTGTGAGCGCTCCGGGTCCCAGAAATATAAGTATATTATAACATAACATTGAAAAATAATGAACGAAAATGGAATATGATACAATATAATATGATCTCTCGACCTGCGCGTTCACAGCCATCCATACGAGACTGACCACGGGAATCCACTAAGAAGGCGCCAGCGATACGCTAACAATGACCAACACTGTTAATGGCAATGACATTACAAGGTTTCTCCATATTCCCATATCGCACTATCACCCAGTTCGAAAGTCTGAAAACCAAGAGACTCCAATCCCGCGTGCTCTGTTTAGCAACTTCCCTGAAATCAGTTTGAGGATCCCTCCCCGCGTCTAAGGAGTATTGCTTCTGGGAACGTCCAAGCCCTCAAGCTGCTCCTTCGTGTACACATCGAAGTATTCCAGCTGATCGCCCTGCGCCCGGCGCACCACGGCAGGTCTCAGTGGACACTGTGGCCTTCACCACAACTTCGTCCAGAGGTTGCTGGCATTCAGGGACTTCGGGTTTAGAGGCGGCAGGGTTCAGGGCTAGGGTTCAGGGGTTTGATTTGAGTTCGTGGTTTGAGGCTTCGGGCTTGGACGTCAGGTGGGTAGTTGTCAACATGATGGCCCCTTTTGGGTACACTAAATAATAGGTGCCGTATTATAACAGGGACCCACAGAGGGACCATAATTTTGACAACCACCCAGGTGCATCTGGTGTTGGAGGGTAGCTGTTGCGTGAAATTTGGGGTTTCCGAAACTCTGCCGCCGCTCCGAGGGCCTGCCCTCAGACCTAATTACAAAAACAACCTCAAGACCAAAAGAGACGGAACATATGCATGTACAGGTATGTTTGTGTGTGTATATATGTGTACGTACGTACGTACGTACGTATGTATGTATGTATGTATGTGTGTGTATGCATATATATATATATATGTACATGCATACATACATATCAGACAAAGGTTATGAAAGATGAATATAGTACGTCTATTTTAACATCATAACATACGATATAATATATATAGTTTACTAGAGTGCTCAGAATATAATACAATAACATGATAAGATGTAATATGAAGAAGACCGCATAAAATGTAGTATGTAGTGTTTAATTTATGTGTATATATAGAGTATACGTAATTTGCAACCTAACCAAAAATATTTACAAATTCTAATTCAACAGAAAACAACATAACACAATGTAATGTTATACTATGAAATAGAAATAGTTCCGAGGCTTGAAACCCCCAGCGCGAAATCTCCAAAACCTTACAAAACCGTCGCTCGCAGCTCAAGCTCGAACCCGCAATGCACCAACCCTAGCAGCTCGACAAATCACAACTTAGGGGTTAGGGTTCAGGGGTTTAAGTTTAGGGGTTTGGGTTTAGGGGTTTAGCGGTTCGGGGGTTTAGGGGGTTTAGGGGTTTGGGGGTTTTAGGGGCTTAGGGGTTTGGGGCTTACGGTTTAGGTTTGGGGATCCCTCAAGCCCCAAGATCGCATAGGACGGGAGTGCTGACCCTGCCAGACGTAGTATAGACCTCTACACCGTAGCCTTTCGGTATCGGGCTTTGGGGTCTAGGGTTTAGGGTTGAGGGTTTAGGGTTTAGGTTTTCTGTAGGAGTGAATTTCAGGCTCAGGACCCTTCTTCAAGAACCCGTAACTAATAACCTCAAATCCTACCTACACCCCAGCGGCCTCAGCCCTGCCAGGGGCGCGAAGGTCAGCCCTCTGAAGCACAGTACCAGGCAGAGGCCAAGGCCGGGAAGCCACCGGCGCGACGACGGGTGCATGGCTTTCTATGGAGGCTTTAGCAGGGTGAATGCCCTGCGTGCGAGATATCTATGTATCCATCTATTTATCTATCTATCTATCTAGGTAAACCCGAAATAGGCCAGAATAGCCCTTCTTCGGCTTAGATAGGGGCCTGAAGGCCTCTTCGGGGCATGTTATGGTAGGATGAACTAGGCACTGTGGGTTTAGGGTTTAGGGCTTAGGGATACTGCTCATTACTCATTCAGACCTCTGTAGAAAGGGGCGGGGGCGGGCCTTGGGGCTTAGAGCTTCAGCACATAGCCGTCAGAGTCTCAGGCCCTTAAACCCAGAGAGCCCAATACCCCTTAATTAAGGAATATACCTTAGATTCTTAGGGGCTTCATATTGTTATTGAAGCTATATTCCTTACTTAAGGGATATTGGGCTCTCTGGGAACGAGTGATTAGAAGTGCTCGACTCAACAGTCGGCCCAACTCCGGGCCTCGAAGGGTTTTAACTAAAATAAGGATTTGGGTGGTATGTCTATCTGGTATCGTTTTTCGCGGGGCTGTAAGGTGATTCTCTTAAAGTCTTCCTAAGCCTTCAGACTTCTATATTGAAGAAGCAGAACTTGCAGCAGGATATAGAATTTGCTAGGTCCTCCGGTGGATGTCTGACAGAGGCGACCACAGACTTTGGCAAGGAGCCGCGGTGTCAGTCATGTCTATCGTCTTCGGGTTTCAAGTATTCAGGGCTGCGGGGTTTATGCTTGAAGGGTTCGGGGCTCCAGCGTTTTCCTTTTTAGGGTTTCAGGGCTTTGGTTTGGGGATTAACTGATGGAGCAACGGGCTGAATGAACATAGCACTCTCCCCTCCAACCCCAAGCCCTAAACTCCTAAATTCAATTCTTCCATACCACATAACCACCAGACATGCCCGGAAACTTCCCACAGCGTGCCTCCCCAGAGTACTTGAAGTGGACATTGACGCCTTTGCGCCTGCACGACCAAAAGACATCTCCCAGATTCTGGCCCCATGGGTTCGGATATCTAAAGCGGCATGCAGTCATGCATTGGTAAGTTTGGGTTACATTGGAGCCTTGATATGTAGAATAGGTGAATCGGGTTTCGGTGCATATTATAGTCATTATAGTTTGGTTGTTTAAGAGAGTGTCCGAGTTCTTCAGGAAGCTATGTCGACCCGCGTTCGGCAACCAGGGTTTAGGGCCCTGGCTTTGAAAGACTAAGTAAGGTCTAGGCGTCTTTGTGCTAAACGAGAGCTCAGCTCGATTCTGAAGCAGTTACATATCGACAGCGAACCATGCACAACACCACGACAGAGTCAGTGGGCCCAAAACACCTACAGAAGTACAAGACCTACGTCTGCAGAGCAGCACAAAAAATCACAAAAGCAAACCACAAGTTCCGCTGCGTTCGAGGAGCTAAACTAATGCGACAATCTGGCCTGTTGCCCCGTTTCCATCCATCCTGGCAAAGCGTCGTAAGCAATGGGTACAGTGGAGTGTCTAAACGTTTGGGGGTTAGGCATTCAAGTCGCAGTAGGGCCGGGGATGTATGGTGGAAAGAGTTACTTTTCCGTGTGGGCCTGTGTGCTCTTGTCAGCGAGAAAGCAGTTGCCGTGGTTGTTGGTGGTGCTACCGCAAAGGCAACAGCAACGACAACAACAGCAGCAACAAACGCAGCAACGGCAACAACGGTAACCAAAGCAATGCCAGTGACAACAGTCAAACCAGCGACAACAGCAACAACGACAATAACAGCTCCAGTACAGTACCAGCACCAGTTGCGCTCTTGCTGTTGCTGTTGCCTTTGCTGTTTGTGGTTGTTGTTGGCACTGCCGTTGCCGTCGCCGTTGCTGTTGCTGTTGCCACTGCTGTTGCTGTTGTGGTTGCTGTTGCTCTTACTCTGGCTCTTGCTGTTCTCCGAAGTATATGTCACAGCAAGGGAGGGGCTTTGAGTATGAGTAAAGTATACTTCAACAGATTGACCCGAGTGAGCTGGAGGTCTCAAGTATGATTCCAGCTGACCTCCACAAAAAGGACTACATGACATTAGATGGCGATGACTAGCCTCATCTTCGTTTTCGGATGATAGTCTATTTTCGTCTGTAGCGTGTGTCGAAAGGAGTTCCCACTACGTGGGAGTATGAAAACCTGTTCATTTTGATAACGTTATGGAACAATCGAACCTCACTGCTGGCTTCATGATGTCTGCGCCGAGCTGATCCTTTACCCTAACACCCAACAAAACCTAACCAAAGCACCCAACAAAACCAACAACAAAAAAAGCAACAAAAATAAATAATAATACTAATAATCATAATCGTAATAATAACAATACTAATACAAATAATCGTAGTAGTAATAATATACTAATAATAGTAATTAATAGTAATAAAATACTAATAATAAAGCAACCCAGGCGGAGCCTCGAGGAGGAGTCCTCGGAGGCGCTCTATCGCCTCGATGAACTCGGGAGTGAGGCCCTCGCACGAAAGGCGTGCAAAAAAAGAGGAAACCCTAATCCCTAAACCCTAAACCCTAAACCCCTAATCCCTAAACCCTAAACACTAAACCCTAAATCCCTAAACCCCTAAATCCCTAAACCCTAAACCGAGAGGCCTTATTTAGTGGAAGAGGGTTTGGGGGGTATGTTCTTGTCGAAGTATAACAATGAGCCCGGAGGAATAATGATCTTGCTCATTATTCAGGCCTCTATACTACAACTCTTCCTTCAGGGCTCCTTTAAGGGCTCCTGTAAGGCCTCCTTTAAGGGTTTCTTTCTCGGGGTTCCTTGAAGACTTCCTTTCAGTGCTCTTGCAGGGTTCCTTTCTGGCTTCCTCTAGTTCCAAGCCAAAGCTGCACAAAGGGTTAGTAGACGGCTTTGGGGTTCGCGCTCGGCTTCGAAGCTGTGAGTGTTAAGGGCGCCTGGCCCTGCCCAGGGTCTGGGCCTCTCTGCAGCCCTAGGGAAAGCCGGCCCTAAACTTTTGGGCGCTTTCAAAGCCCAAAAAGCACCGCAGGGCTGCGCCTCGAAGTAGGCGCCCTCCAGCAGGCCGGCTGCGGAGGAAGCCAGGCCCTCACTCTCCTTCTAGAAAGGGCTCAAGGTTCGGGCCCTAGGGGTTTCTAAAGCTCGTCGGAATCCGCACTTGGGGTGTTGCTGCCGCTATTTCTGCTGGCACGGCTGCTACTGACTGCTACCACTGCTGCGACTACCTGCCTCCCTACCTGGCTAGATAGCACTCGAGCGAGCTAGCCATCTGGAAACACTGCACTCCCAATTCTGAAAATGGTTTAGGGTTTAGGGTTCAGGCTACGACACTTCATTGATGCCGCTGTCTTCGGGCTGGTGTCCTCTTCGGGCTCGCGGGCGGTCGCCGCGCCAGAGCCTTGGAAAAGCTCGGCTTCGAGCCTTCAAAGGGTTCCCATAACTGGATTCTTGTTAAGGGATTCGATGTAAGTTACCAAAATACGGAAGCCATATTATTTACTACAGATCCCTAATATGGTAACTTAGAGTAAATTCCTGAACAAGAATCCAGATGAGGCTAGTCTGAGGGCTTTAGTCGGGCTAGCAGGGCTCTACAAGAGCTCGATGAAAGCTCCACCAAGGTTCTGTCAGGGCACTAGCAGGGCTACTTTGTACGTTCATGGTTTGGATCAGGGGCTCTGGGTTCAGGATTTAATGTAGGATTTAAGGTAGAGTTTCAGAAGGACCCAAAAACCTCGAACTTCAAGCATAAAGACCGGGTGGACTCTCAAGTGGACCAAACAGAAGACTCAAGCAAGCCTGTACGACAGCTGCTGGGATCGCGTTTAGGGTCTCGGTGTCGAGCCTTTCAACCTAGTCAGCATGCCTTCACTGCATCGGTTGGACCAAACTGCTTCTTCCTGGAAACGCAAGCAGCTCGTCACCAATCTTCCGACGAAGCGTTCGAAACAAAACTGAGGACGCGGCCCATGCTTCAGGTGCAGGAAAGGGCCACGAGATGACCCACAAAGCGTCAGAGAACTAGATGAGGGGGCTGATAGCTTGGGAGCCATTTCTTCAGGGTTTAGGGACTAGGGCAGTTTAGGGTTTAGGATTAATTTCGGCCAGCTTATACCCCGCAAGTCATGGAGGCTGCATGGCATAAGCCTGCATCACCGAGACCCGAGACCCACAACCCTAAATCGCACAAGCTTGAGGCCGGAGATGGCCAGAAGCGCAGCATAATACAGGGGCCTTGATATTTCATTCGAACAGGATGTTGGGGGGTGTGATATAGTATAGCTATCAAAAGGCAGCCTAAGGAATGACTTTTCAAATTCTTCAGGCCCCGATATTGCACACGTAACCCTCATCGATCTGCTCAACGAGTCCCGACCGAGTCCTCCTTGCACCGAGATGGTGGGCAAGTAGGGTTAGTGCTTGGAGTTCAGGGTTCAGGGTTCAGGCTTTAGGGTTTCGGGTTCAGGTTTAGGGTTTGGGGACGGTCCTTGAATCTCATGTCTGCCCTCGCCTTGGATCCCTTCCCTGGCCTTTGCCCTGAAACCCCAAACCATGCCTGGCTATTTCGAGTGTTTCGGGCATGTTTAGCATCAGCACGGGCGACTGAAGCGGCTGAGCTCTCGATACGTAGCTTCTAGGGCCTGCGGCACTTGAAATTCATATCGAAGCGCCCCGATTTCTGAAGTCATGAAACAGCTCCAGGCTTTGTGCCTGAGCCTCTCGACCATAAGTTGTGAGACTGGGCCCTGAACCCGGGCTAGGCTTGCTTGTCTTGCACTTGTAATCCTAGATAACTATGATGGTTCTGACAACGACGATGATGATGGAAAGCGTTGAAGATGAAGGTGAAAGGAAGATAGTCGCTGCAGTACCGGATGTAGTCGTAGTAGCAGCAGCAGCTGTGATAGTAGGAGGAGGAGTAGCTTCTCGAATGATTATGATGACAGTAACTGAAATCATACTCGGTGTTGCTTATGGTGTGGTCCCAGAAATTCCCATTGTTATCGTGATCTTGCTATGTTCACGCTAACTCCGCTGTGCGCTTCTTCAGCAGTGGGGTGCGGGCAACAGTTCGAACCGAACGCTGCCGCGTCGCCTGAATCTGATCTAGGGGCGGGTGTGTTTTGACGGTTGAGGGTTCAGGGCTGAGGGGATTCGGTTGCACACGAGGCTTGTGTTTGGGAGTCGAGTGCTCGGGTTGTGAACTTCTGGCGTCCCGAACCCCTGGGCGCAAAAAGCTAGCAGGAACAACATCTGTTTCCAGACCCACGAATTTCCACGCGGAGGCCAGGCCTCAAGCCCTGCACTTCGTCTCCATACCCAAACAAGCGCTTCGACACAGTCAACATCTGCAGAAGCTACGCATTTGGAAACGCAAGAAGACCCGGCATGCCTAGTCCACCTCTTGGAACCATGCAGCCTCCGAGAATTAGCCCAGGGCCCATGGAGACGCCGAAAAACGAACCCGGATGCTTGGAAGAACATCGAACCCTGACCGAAAAAACCCTGAACCCTTATGGCAACCCTCAACAAGAATCCTGAACAAGAGCCCTAAACCGTGAACCCCCTGCTCGAAACTTCTTTTGTCTGCAGTGCAACATCACCAAGAATCCTAAGCTCGAAACCTCAAGCCGCCCAGGCCGCAACCCGAAACCATTGATCCTCATTCGCGTGTATGTGTGTGTGTGTGTGCATATATACATGTATATATGTATGTATGCCTGCATACATACATATATACATCTATACACACACATGTGTACATATTTTCTATATATATGTATACATATATGTATGAAAATGTGTCTGTGTATACACCTACACATATCCATACATGTATATTTATATTCCTTTTAATATGCATATTTACGCATGCTCATGTATTCGCCGTCTGTTTACTTGCTGAAACAAGTGGGGCAGGTCGCCTGTGCCAGTGGCCTGCTCTCCGTCGACTCCGTGCCGGGGCTCCGACTGGCCTTGGCCTTGGCCTGCGCCTGGGCCAGGTCGAAGATGCCTGGGCTTTAGGGTCTTTAGGGCTTTGGGTTTAGGGTCCTGCCGAGGTCTCTTTGGGGGGTTTGGGGTTCAGGGTTTAGTGGTTTAGGGTTTAGGGCTTAGGGCTTGTAGGGCTTTTAGGGTTTAGGGTCTTTAGGGCTTAGGGCTTTTAGGGTTTAGGGTCTGAGGTTTTCAGGGTTCCATTAATTTAGTAGAGTCTAAGCCTAAGGGTTCCATAAGATCTTGTAAGGCTCTATAGGGGTCTGGGCTTCTTTTTTTTTTAACCCTTCTTTTCCGTCTGCTATCACTAGCTCAGGAAGGCCAAGGATGGCTGAAGGAGTGGACCGTCGCTCATGCCAGACAGAAAAAAAAGGGATTCCCACCTACCACCTAATGCTTCACCCCACTGGCAGATTGGCGACAGTCACACAATGCACCGGGCGGTCTCTCAACCTATCATTATAACCCACACAAAAGGACACGGCAATAAACCAGAAGAAACAACCCTGACCTGCCCAAGGAAGATCATGATGGAGCCAGCTCAACATCACTACTATCCGTCCGCACCTCACCGGAAGATTCTCAACGGTACGGCGAATTAGCATGAGCACAAAGGGCCGGCTACACTAACACACCCATACAATAAGACAATTCAACCATGCCCAACCAAAGCAGGGGGTCTGGGCTTCGGGCTTTAGGCGTTTGGGGCTGAGGGCTTGGGTGACGTATGGCTTTTGTGGGGGTTTGGAGCTTGGATTTGGGAATTGGGGCAACTGCCATAATCCCAAGCCCAAAAGACGATTCTTTGCATCCTCCACACGGCGTGCTGCTGTTTGTAATGGGGGCTCACAACGTAACCCTAGACCCTGCGAGACGAAGGTCGGAAGATTCACAATAACCAGACAGAAGAAGAAGGATTGCCCGTCCACTGATGAAAGAAAAGGTTCAACCCTGAAACTCCTCAGCCCCAAACCCGACAGTAGCCCAAACCACAAACGCCAAATAGAATGAACCCCAAAACAGCAAACCCTCGATCCCCAAATCCTCAGCCGTCACCTGAACCGCCAACCCGCAAAGCCCAGTTTAGACTTGCGCACCGTGGCTTAGACTCAAGGTGCCGGGTGCAACGTGCGTGCGTGATCATTGTTCGGCAGGGCTTGGGGTGAGGCTTCGGGAGAATGTCTGGTGCAAATCGTCAAGATTCGTAAAACCTGTTCCGGACGCTCTAGGTCTGCGGAACTCGCATTGTCTCCATTAATCTTATTCAACCGTACTGACACGAAGAAGCCAGCATGAATAGCCACGGTCCCCAAACCTCAAACATTATACCCTAAACCCTAAACCCCTAAACCCTAAACCCTAAACCCTAAACCCTAAACCCCATGCCATCCCTCAACCCTCAACCAAAGTCCCCAACCCTGAGCTCCAAACACCCAAAAAAGCCCAAACCACAAACACCCCGCAAACCCCTGATTCCCGTACTATAAGGGCTTCAATAATTAGAATAGAGCTTTGGGGTAAATGATACGATGATTATAACAAGGAACCCCCAAAAAATAATGTTCGATCCGTAGCCCCTATTATTGTAGGTGATACTATAGTTTGGTACATCATCTTATATTATATTGCAGTGTTTTACGGTATCTATTATTTAGGCCCCGATATGAGCCCAAGGCACTCTGAAGGCCGGTAGCCCTGCGGCGGGAGCCCTCCGCCTCTCCGCTGGAGGCAGGGGCGGCCTGGACGCGCCCCAGGCCTGCCGGGGTGTCTTTCGATGGTTTTGTTGAGCGTCTTTGTCCGACTTCTGACGTCCTAGTCACCCGTCGCAAGACCTACAGATCAGGCGTCCATGTCTGCACCTCTTCCTTCCGCTTCGCTCTCTTCAGGGGTTTAGGGTTTTGGGGTTAGGGTTAAGGGGTTTCGGAGTTTAGGGTTTAGAGTCTCGGGTTTACGAGTTTAGGGCTCAGGGTTGAGAGTTTAGGGTTAAGGGCCTACGGGTTCACAGGTTTACGGTCTCATACCATTCTACTATACTTATAATAAGGAACCTCCAAAATAGTATTAGCAATTATTGAGGCCCCTACAGTGCTTGGGTTGGGGCCTGCTGGCGTCGACTGCCTCCGCTCGGGCAGCGAAATGTCCTGCACGCAAAGGGCGGGCACTGGCACGGCTGAGGAGCTGAGGATATAGGATGTAGAGAACCACAATGTCACAAGGGTTCTCAAAGGCGTCCAAGTACCATCATGGTTAGGGTTCGGGGCCCCCAGATGCCCAACGATTTTTCCATGGGGCTGGTGCCGAGGGCATACAGACAGAGAGGCAGACAGAGAGACGCGAAGATAGGTACGTGGGTGGTTGTCAAAATTATGGTCCCTTTTTGGGTCCTTAATATAATACGGCACCTAATATTTAGGGTGCCCAAAAAGGGACCCTAATTTTGACAACCACCCACGTATGTCGCACCCCCAATGCATTGCCTGGCGGTGTAATATCATGTGTGCAAGACCATACCGCCGCATGTAAGAGTCTGCATAGAAACGCGGCTTAACCAGAGATCACTCATAAGACTATCCTAAACCCTGAACCCTGGCCCCTAAGCCCCAAACTCTGAACCCTAAACCCTACACCCTGAACCCTAAACCCTGAACCTCAACACAACACGAACCACTTGAATTCGTAGTGAGCCTCCCGCGATGGGACCGGACACTGCAAACCACGCGCCACATCCGGGCCGCGGTCTCTATGATGCCACACACGGCCGGCTTTCAAAACATAGCGCGTGCGGTAGGCCACCGTGAGCCATTGCAGCACAGTGCTAAACGACTCTAATCCGATGCACACCCGTCTGGCCTCACCACTTGGGTCTGTGCAGCACTCCCAACCCTGGAACCTACAAACCACCTAAAGCTCTAATCCCGAAAACCCTAACCCTCAACCAAAACCCTATTCTAATCATTAAGGCCACTACATTATAGAACCCTACTTGTACTATAGATCCCTTATAGAGCCCTTTGAGGAACCCTTGATAATGTATCCAGCAACCGGCCCGTCCTGCTCGGAGCCCGAAGCCGTGGATCGAGTGGCGAAGGACACCGCCGGAGCGCAGACCAGGCGGCCAGCTCTCAAACGCTCCGCACCCCGGAGCTCCTCTGCGGGGCGACTATAATATACAATATAATGCAGAATGCGATACGATATTATAAAATCTGATCTTTGTATATAGGGGCTTTCAGGCTTATAGAATAGACTAGAATAGATTAAGGAACCCTGGAGAATGTATTGTGGGCGTGTTTCTGGACTGAGCAACGATGGAGTTGGAAAACATCATGGGCTAGACCCACAAGCGGCTGATCTCAACTTCGAAGGGACTTCGGTGAACTCCTAAAGTACCGACTGCGTAGCATAATTCATCGGAGGGCCAACTACAACGAACCCCTCGAGCACTTCGAGAGCTCAACTTTCTGCAGGGTTTCTGTTTTGGTGGATACCCGGCAGGTGAATTGGGCCGAATCGTGTCTTGGATGGCATGGTGTTCGGGGTTGCACCAGCTTCGCCATTATAATGGGACAGGGTCATGCCTTTGAGCGAATCCCGTCCTCCGCGACCCCTGCCTCTTCATGCGCCACATCAATGTAGAGGTCCGTCTCGTCAACGATCTCTTCGTTGATGAGCTCCTCAACAGCTCTTGAAGGGACCCTGAAAGGGGCTCTTTCAGCAACCCTCAAGGGGACCCTTCAAGAAACCCTGGAAGGAACCCTTGAAGCCTTAAACGCTTACAACATCCAGCTTTTGGAAGTCAGGAGTTTCGATACTTGGGGCTTCCGGCTTGGGGCTTTCAAGATGTTGGACCGAACCCGAAACGGCAACATTCCAAGCATCGACCCCAGCCTTGCTAAAAGGGTTTAGGAACCCCCGAACCACTCCCCGGGTCCTCGGATTAGGGCCCAGGGCAGTGTTTCGGGATGCTGAGGGACATACACGTCGAAACAAAAACGAAACGCATGGCTCCTCGATCAGGTCTTCCAGGGTCAGAATGCCCAGGGGAGGAACGTCCAGAGGAGCCAGGTTGTCTCCAAGTTCCGTTTCCCGAGGGTACACCACAGCCATGTGTGTTTGCCCTGCCGGAAGGTCAACACCACAGACTCACGACGAGGGGGACTGCTGCCAATCACAGACGAAGCAGGAAAAAACCACAGCTGGCCACATATACACATGAAGAAAGAGAGTGGGAGACAGAGTGAGAACCACAAGAGATAGGAAAGAGAAGCAGAGAGACATTGAGAGACGGTGAGAGAAGGTCAGAGACGAACAGAGAGAGCGAGAGAGAGAGAGAGAGAGTGGGGGAGGGAGATGGATGGTACTGTATGCAGCATACAATAAAAACACGAAGAGACGGGGTTGAAGGTATCAACTGTGTTCCCTGATGCCAGCCTGTTTGGAAGATGTCCAAGATCTTGTACAACGGCTCATCCTCCACCACCTGAAACCCGAAACCCTGCAAAGTAGTCCGGGCACTTTGGGGTGGTCTCCTGGTGGTTTTGGTGTCCTTTCCTGATGGGCTGTTGTCTCCCGGTGCTCTCCCGGTGGTCTCCTGGTGGTTTTTGGCCCTGCCAGCTGTGGTCGTCGTCCCGTGGAAACGTTCGAAAACCCACGTAAACAATCATGAACCCCTTGGCTTCAGAAGGCCTTGACAAGAAAGCCTACAACACCGTATATAAGCCCACTTAAACCGTGCGTAAACCCAATACAACTAAAAAGAAACCTATACAAGGCCTTCACAAGGGGGCTGAGCCGCTGCGTGGAGACGGGCCAGGCGTCCTCAGGCCTCCGCAGTGGGTGGAAAATCTACGACAAGCAAAGGTTTAGGATCTGGGCTCAGGGCTGAGAGCGCAGGGTTCAGGGCTTAGGGAGTTATTGGGCGGGGTTCCTTTCACACCCGAAAAGGCTCCTCATGATTTCGCGCCCTGTTCAGATCCTCAGGGTTTGGGGTCTAGGGCAGAAGGAACAAAACAATGTTTAAGGAGGCAAAAAAACAACTTAACCGGCCATACAGTATTTTTTTCACGCCCTGCGTTTGGGGGTTTATAAGACCGAAGGAACAAAGAGTCTTTAAGGAGACAAAGAGCAACCTTATCGGCCGTACAAGTTTTTTTCGCGCCCTGGGTTTGGGGGTCTAAAGTTTACTAAAGCCGAAGGAACAAAAGAATAAAGAGACATAAAACAGAGAGACAAACAGACGAAGAGACGGAGACACAGAAAGACAGAGACGCTGAAGTAACAAATTCTCTAGTCGCTTTCGAGCGGTTTGCTCGTTGTTCTCAAATTCTTTAATCTCTTTCGAGAGTATGGGTTTTTTGTTCTCAAATTTCTAGATCCTTTTCTAGCGGTTGGCTACCTATTCTTTCGAGTGTTTTGCTCCTTTATCTCGAGCTCCCTAGTCCCTTTCGAGCAGTTGGCTCCTTGTTGTCCAATTCCCTATTCTCCGTTGCTTGATTTGCTCTTGGTTCTCAAAATCCTCCAGTCTCTTTCGAGCGGTTTGCTTCTTGTTTCGAAAGAGACTAAACAGTTTGAGAAGAAGGAGCAAACGGCTCGAAAAGACTAGGGAACTTGAGAACCGGGAGCAAACCGCTCGACAAGAGACTTAGAGAACAAGGCAAACCGCTCGAAGGGGACCAAACATTTTTCAGAACACAAGCAGCAAATCGCTCGAAATAGACTAGCAAAAAGAGCAAACCGCTTGTCAGAGATTGGAGAATTAGGGCAAAAGGAGCAAACCGCTCGAAAACATCTAGAAGATTTGAGAACAACCAACAAACCGCTCGAAACAGAGAGTTTGAAAACAAGGAGCAAACCGAACGAAAGAGACTACAGATTTTGGGACAAAGGAGCAAACTGCTCAAACAGACTAGAGACTTTGAGAACAAGGAGCAAACCAAGCGAAAAAGACTAGAGAATTTGACAGCAAGGAGCAAGCCGCTCGAAAACCAATGAATAGAGAATTTGAGAGCAAGGAGCAAACCGCTCGAAAGAGACTAGAGAGCCCGCGAAGGGGCAGGAAGCCCGCAAAGGGCAGCGAGGGCCGAAAGCTCGCGAAAGGCCGAAAGCCCGCGAAGGGCAGGGAGCCCGCGAACGTGAATGGCAGGAAGTCCGCCAAGGGCAGGGAGCCCGCGAAGAGGGCAGGAAGGCGGAAGGCCATGAAGGGCAGGAAGCCCGCGAAGGGCAGGCAGCCTGCAAAGGTCAGGGAGCCCGTGAAGGGCAGGAAGCCTGCAAAGGGGGCCGAAATCCCGCGAAGGGCGTGAAGGCAAGCTCGCGGGGCAGCGAGCTCGCGAAGGGCAGGAAGCCCGAGCCCGGGAAAGGCATGACAATGAACGAACCCTGCATAACCCTGCGAATTCGAAGGGCACTTGGCCCAATTAACCCCCGTTGTGGAAGGGTGAGGCGTTCTTTCAGACCTCTGGGTGGTAGTGGGTACACGAAGCGACCTTTTAAAACGCGTCGAGGGCTTTCATCTCAACATCTCGGGCCGGAGGAATCTCGATCCGAGCTGAAAAGGGGCCACTGAAAGCCCTGTCCGCTGCGGGGGAAGGCTTGTTTTGGTCATGGATTGGTGGTGAGGTAGAAGAAAAACCCGTGTGCGTGAGAGAAGGCTTCCTCCTGTCCACGTTGTTGGAGATGCAAATAAGACCCTGGACAGGGCGGAGCGCCGGGCCTGCCCAGGGCAAAGAAAAAGCCTTCTCGACAGTACCCAAAAAAACCTACGGGGACCAAATAAAACCCGGCCCGTTGAGGATTTAGGGCTTAGGGGTTGGGGAGTTAGGGGTTTAGGATGTAGGCGTTGGGGCTCTAGTGCCATAATCAAGATTATAAGAGCAGAAAATGACAGCGATAGTTGTGAAGATATATCGGAATCGACAAGAAGAAGACCAAGATGCAAACCAAAACCTGGTAAGATGAACGTGATGACAAGGAAAAGAACACAATAGACCTGTAATGGCAATCAGAGCGGCAGTACTGCTGGTATTGGCAGTCATGCTAGTGATGAGATCGCACATCAGACGAAATGATTTTCATTCAGCATTGAAATGCCGATTCCTGGAATGAGATGATCGCAGTTGTCATAGTAACATGTGAATAACGACCTATCAGTAGTGACATTGGCATTCATTCAGAAGTGCAAAGCGTAAAAGAGCGAAACATAAACCTGCTCTTGTTACTCGCAATATATTCATTACTATCATGTATTCTGAATGCTCTTCTTATGTTTGATCTTCTTATCAATTCTCATGCTTGTCATTATTCAATCAACAACAAATGCGTTCAGCAGCTCGAATCCTGGACAGGACAAGCTGCAACTGGGTGCAAGGTGTCCGGCATGGGGCTACTGGCTAGTATTTCGGATTTGGTGTTCCTGGTTTCGGACTTGCTGGCGGTTCCGGGTTGCAGGTTAGGGGTTCAGAGTTCCGGGTTTAACCCTTTCGGGTTCGGGGTTTCGGAGTTCAGTCGTTAGGGTTTGTCTCGGAACACAGCCCCGAAAAATGCAAGACCCCCGCGACGAACCTCAAATCCTGACCTCCAGATTGGGTATCCTGGTTGGCTCCACCCCTAAACCATGAATTCAAAGTGTTTTCTTCGGGCCAAGGCCCCAAACCCTACTGTCGAAACCCTAAACCCTATACTCTAAACCCCCCAACTCTCTCCTTTGGGCCTAAGCTTGATGAGCTTCTTGATGAGGAGGACCCCCAGGAACTTCCCAGGCTTACCGGGCTCGTGCACCTGAGAAGGAGGGCGTAGGGCGTGGAGTTTAGGGGTTTAGGGTTTAGGGCTTAAGGCTAGGATTTGGGGTTCAGGGTTGCGGGGTTTCATGTCGGACCACAGGCCTAGGAGATAAGTTTTCAGGCGCCAGCTCCTCTCTGCAGGTGTTCATGTTGTCCTTCGTGCTATGCCATGCGATTGCAAGTGCTGTGGACACCTCCATTCCTAAAGCCAGAACCTGCGACCTGGACAAACGGTCCGGAGCAGTAAACTTTCGTAGGCAAGTCTTCCAAGACTATTCCGAACACACGAAACATGAAATCTCAAACCGTAAACCCTTGCCCTTGCATACTCAGTATTTTAAGGTCTTTTGAGGCAGCTGGTATTTTCAACCTTCCAAGACCAAAGCACCGGTATTCGGGAGTGGCCCGTTTGCACGATCCAGTCCATGGTGGCCTCTCCCAGACCGAGTTCGACAGTTGGGCAAATACCGTCCGAGCCAAAGACAGGGGATCTTGGGCGTGGGAATGTATGTATGTCTTAGACAGCTAGCAGCTTAATGTTGGGGATTAAGAGGTTTAAGGGGTTTAGGGGTTCGGGTTTGGCTTCATTTTTCTAGCGGGCAGAGTCTCAAGCTGACCCCTGCACTCGGTCTCCTTCCTAGGCGTTCGCCCTTGGTCTTCTCTGTGGCGGCTCTCGGGCCTTTGGAGTCTCTGCCCTTGTGAGCTTTGGGCTCCTCGGCCTCTGTACCTTATTCTGGGGTCCTTATAATAAGGATCCTACTATTTGGGGTACTATATCAGGGTCCCCTATTTTCGGACACCCTCTTCTTCCTCGGCGTTCTTTCAAAATCCGTACTACTCGTTTGATGTGTCCGTGCCGGTGCTTGTCGCTGCCCCTGCATCTGATTCCCCAGAGACAAGACTCCGGACCTTGGAACCATAAGACCTCAACAGAAGTCCAGAAATCATAAGCATGCCTTCTCAGTAGTAGTCGTTGTACTACTACTACTACTACTACTACTACTACTCCTCCTCCTCCTGCTGCTGCTGCTACTACTACTACTACTACTAGCAATCTTTGAACCGGTCTCGCACGTGGAAGTCCACAGGTAGGAAAGCTCGAAAGGTACCCCAAATCTAGTATAATTTGAATAGGGTTCTGTGGCAGAATATCGTACACTCGGAGTAGGGAATTATAAGGAACACTAGTAATATCGATTCAAGCTGCTATACTATGACTACAGCTCCAATAGATGGAAATGTCCAACCTGGAATGCTTGCCATGGATCCCCAGACCAATGCCAACCACTGCCTTCTGAGAGAGCGCAATACCTTGTCTTAAACCAGACTGAGGATTTCTTTGTAGTTCTATAGTTAAAGGTAGGCTATGGAATACTTCTTATTGACGTTGGGTCTCGCTGTCTCGATCACGTTGCCGACCTCGTCGAGGACTGCGTCGGTGGCAAGAGATTGCACCCGGCCGATGGGCGTCATGCAGTCCTGCTTGGCGCGTGGCAAGTGCGGAACTTGAGGAATACGGTTCAGGGTTCACGGTTTTGTGTTCAGGAGGGTTAGGGGTTACAGTTTACGGCTTAAGGTTCAGGGTTTAGGGTCTAGGGTTTAAGATTTGTTTACGTGCTTTTGCGTAGATTTCTGGTGTTGCTTGTCTTTCGGACTTCTGGGGTCGTTTCGGGCTAAGAGCTGCGACGGTCAGGCATCCTACCACAAAAACAGAAGCGTTCAAACCCCCTGAAAGTGAACACCGTACACCGAAAAGCCCTGATATGGGGCTTTGGTAGTCAGAATAAGGGTTTGAGGGTATTACCTACTATAATGATGACATGATAAGGACTATAACACGTAGTATTACTAACTAGTTCGACCTCTAGAGCAAAAGCCGAGCAAAAGCCCACAAGTTTCCGAAGATCCTGAGCAGAGCCCGCTTCCCGCAAAGGGTCCTGACAGCGTTTCTGGGCCATGCACAGGGCGCCCTGCATGATGTCAGCCTGCTCTTATCTCTTTCAGGGCTTTTAGAGTTTAGGGTTATTTGTTGTTTTTGATGGCCTTTTAGGAGGGGGTGGTTAGGGTTCCGGATTTAGGGTTCAGGATCTGTTTTTGAGGCATGAGCTGCTGAGGCACAACATGTGCTGGGTCAGAGTCCGGGCGCATTTCAGGCTGTGTCGTGTATGCAGGGCTCGAAGACACGTTGTCAAGTAGCCGTAATATAGGGCCCGTAATAACTACCTATACTATTTTGGTGGTTCCTAACGTTCGTTAGAGTATAATATACCCCCAAAACCCTATTCTAATTATTAAGGCCCCTATATTAGGGCTAGAGATGGCAGCACCAGCAATGAAGCGTCAATCGTGGCGAAACTGCCCGATGCACGAGCTTCACGTTGCCAGTTGCTGAGTTTCCGAAAATTTGGGGCACCTTATTTTGGGGCCCTTATAACAAGGACCCTACTATTTAGGATACTATATTAGGGTCCCGGAAGGTCTTCAGACACAGGGCGCAGCAGAGGGTTACAAGAGCAGTTTCTGAGGGGTCCGCAACACTTAAACAGGATATCTAAGGTTTAGGGTTGAGGGTACTTGTGTGGGAGTTTCGGACCCTAATATAGTACCCTAAATAGTCGGATCCTTATTATAAGGGCCCCCAAAATAAGGTGCCCCTATTTTCGGAAACCCCCATATCCTGAACTCTACATCCTCCATCAAGTCTCAAACCTTGGACGAGTAGTTCGAGTTTGTCCAGCATTCCAGGCCTTCGGGTGGATTCTGGGGTGGGAGAATCGAAAGTCTACATCTGACCGCTCTCAACCCTCAAACCGATTCAAAATGCTGGTTTGGGGTATCGGTATAGGGCTTTGGATCCCGAAAACCCTTCAGAAACCGCAAAACAACTTCAAGATGGATTCCTCAGCTTTTCAACCAGTGAGACCAGCAGTTCAAAGCCCTTAGGGCCGGAGGCTCTTTGGGGCATCGAAGCTCTGACTGCATCTTTGAGGTTTGTGGATTGGGGTTTAGGAGTAAGACTTTGCGGTTTAGGATGTAGGATTTGTGGTCTGGGGTTTAGGATTAAGACTTTGCCGTTTAGGATTCAGGATTTGGGGCTTTGGGCTTTTGGTTTTAATGTGGGCCTTACGCATCACACCCTTTCGTTGACATGCAATGGGCTTGACGCTTGAGACCCTCGAAATCCTAACTCCTCTTCCAAGGCCTCCTCACGGGAAAGGTGACCCCTCTCCCGATGGATGTCCAGTGCTGCGGCCATCTCCGCACCCGCGAAAAAGTGTCCTGATCGGGGGGGNCCCCTCTCCCGATGGATGTCCAGTGCTGCGGCCATCTCCGCACCCGCGAAAAAGTGTCCTGATCGGGGGGGGGGGGCGGGGGGGGGGGGGCCGTATTCGGATTTAGGGTTGAGGATTCTGGGTTGAGGGCTTCGGATGCGCGGGCGTGGGGGTTTGAGGCTGGGGGATGAGATTCTGGGACTCCTTTTGAGGCCCTTTTGAGGCCCCGGCTTCAGGTGCTTCCGGACTTTGCGGCTTGAGGCTCTGGCTCTAGAAAGCCCGACTTGCTTTGCAATTCAGGCTTAGGGCTGTGGGACTTTGCCGCTTACGGACTGCATAGCCTGTGGAAAAAGCTGAAGGCTTTAGCCCAAAGCCTAAAACCAAAAACAACAAAAACTGCTAACCTAAAACCCTTCTTACCGAAACCCCAGTCGCATCCACACCTTCGTCGTGGCCGAGGACGCAATCCAGAAGCTTGGCGATGGGCCAAGCAATGGGCCAGCAAAGCACCAATAAGCCTGGGATTTGGAGTTTAGGATGTAGGAATTCGGATTCAACGTGTAGCACGCAGGCCACAGCGAGGACTTAAGGTTACGGGTTTTGGACTTGGCATCTAGGTCTTAGGATCTGGAAGACTCTGATGGTGCAACTTTGGGCGTCGGGCTTTAGGATTGAAGTTCGCGGGCATACTTAATCCTAGCAAATAGAGTTCTCAAAATATCTAACCTAGATCCGGCAGCTGACATAGGCTTCCAGACATGCCTCTAGATGACGCAGCCTCCTAAGAGCCGTGAAAATCGCGACAATGAGAATTACATTGAAAGTCACCATAATCATCACAGTGCACCTCCACGTCTTATTCAGGCCCACACCCCACAACGGGAAGTTTTGGTAGGCCTCCATGAGGAAGATTAAATGCCTCGGTGTGTAAAAAGCCAGGATGTCCCTCGGCTTCGACAGACACTGCTTGGAACTAACTCCAAAATGCCTATGCCAACCCACGACATGCTGGATCATCATCCCCTTCAAGCCGCAAAAGCACTGCACCACAGGACACCCAACATCACAGAGCAAACCATTAGACAAGAAAACGCCCAACTCCTACTTCCAACTGCCAGGCCTAGATGCAAGCCTCAATGCCAGTCAGAGAATGCAGCTCTCACTGTAAACTTCATAGAGCTTGGGGTTTAGGCTTTAGGCTTTAGGGCCTAAGGTCTAGGGCTCCGAGACCGCAAACACTGCAAACCCTGGAAGTCCAGGAAGAGACAAAGACACAAAAACATAACAACAAAAAAACTAACAGGAAACGGAACAGGTGGCCGTGGGAGCTACTTTGCTTGTCTTTATATGCTTAGTGTGTTGGTTGCTTGTTGTTTTGTGTGCGTTTTCTTTTTGCTGTTTAATGTCTTATTGTTGTTTCTGTGTGTGTGTCCGTATTGAGTCCTTTTTTGTTTTCCTGTTTTCCTTGGAAAACAAGTTTTAAAGAACAAACAAACAAACAAGCTAACAAACAACAAACTAGTCTCAGGAGAAGGTGCCGTGTTTTCGTTTTTTAACTGATTATTGTTGTCTTTCATAGTTTATCTGCACTCATTTATTTTATGTGTTATTTTTTATCCTTCTGCCCTTTCCCTGTGTTTGCATGATGCGCTTTCCGAAGTCTACAGTTTAGCCTTGCAGTTTCAAGGAACCGACAGCCCGAAACCCGAAGCTGCCAAGGTGCATCTCACAAGTGGCGCGGCCGCCGCGCCCACCGCGAGGCCGTAGGCTTTGCACACGGCCTTCCAAAAAGGTCGGGGCCAGGGTTTTAGGGTTGAAGTGAATCCTAAACCCTCAGCCCTGAACCCTAAACATACGATCGCATATTCCTCATAAGGTACTCAGAGCCTCTTGCCTTGGACCTCTCATGATCAGAGGGCCTCGGTCTGGTCCCCAGGTCACCCGTGTGTTCAAGATTCAAGACCTCAAAGGGGTCCACAAAGAATACCTCACTCCTATCTTGAGTTTGCGGTTCAGGGTTACCTTCCAGAGGGGGAAAGGCACCCCACTACCTGATTGGGGCTGTGAGGTCACTACCACTTTTCGGGTTTCGGGCTTAGGGTTTAAGGAACAAAAGCTCAGGGCAATGAGGCCCTCGAAGCCTGCGACCCTGAGCCGACCGGCACCTCCTCCCTCCCTCCCTTCCAAGAGATCAACATGCCTGCGGTAAAATCTCGCCAAAGGCCAGCACCTGACTTCGGCTGAGGGCACGCAGCCCTGGTCCAGCGTGCAATAGGGGTTTGAGAGCTTCGGCTGTGGAGGATGCAAACATGTATGTAGACATATATATATATACATATATCTATATATATATATGTATATGTATGTACATAAACATGCATATGCATGTGTATGTATCTATATGCACATGCACATCTACATGTACATAGTATACGTATTCATAATATGAACAAAGGTGTGCCGACATCGGGTTCGTTGGCCCAGGTGCGCTAGTCGAATATAGCATGGCATAGTACAGCATAGCATTAAAAAAACTAAAAAAGAATGCCATTACGAACTATTTCGACTTATATAGTACACGGATGCTTTCGGATTCGGAAAAGCCAAGGCGCCGCGGTCACAGAGATCAGCACCGCTCCGATGGGAGACAGCAGGCGGTCAAGCACCTTGGGGTTAGGGCTTTAGGGTTTAGGGTAGGTTTCAGGGTTCAGCCGTGAATGGAACTGTTATCTACATCCAGAACAACAAGATACTCGTGCTGGACAATATGCCATCAAGGGTTGTAACAAAGCTCAGACTGCACCGTTTGATGCAGACGGTGTGGGTCGGGTGTCGAGAACCACCGCCTCAAGACTGCTGGGTCAAAACTCGACGAGAAGTACTGTTAGTTGCCATTCGTTTTGCAATCCTCGTACCTAGTATCTTCTTCTCAATGTCGCCAGACTCCTCCTTGTTGCTCGGCGGTTCCATTGCAGAATCTCTCTCCGTATGCTTGTCGTCATTTCTACCACTCGTCTTGGTGGCACTGTTGATGCTGCTCGTCGACTTAGTGCCCTGGCCGTTCCTAAACCCGAAGCCATGATTCCAGCCGAGCGCGTCGATGTCAGCTGATACGGTTGAGATCACACAACCCTAACATGCGCTAACACACAAAAGGCAACGCCCCTATATTCTTCGGATGAGAGAACTTAAAACTCAAAAGCACTAACACAATCGTTGGCAACTTCGTTCAGAGTCACCATGATGGCAGTGGTGCAAGTAGCGTCGTCGTCGTCGTCACCTCTTATTTGTCGCTTCCTGTTTTTGTAGCACAGTTCCTGGTACCCTGGAAACACACAAGAAGCCCTCGCGCGCAAAAAGGGACCAACCACCCTGAAGCCCAATGCTTGGAGGTTCATGGGTAGTTATCAATACATATAACCCATATTCGGGGACTTATAACCCTACTTATAACCACCCATGAACCTCCAAGTGCTGAGCATCACGCCAGTGGCAACGCCTCCATGGCCGCAGCATTGCACAAGAGCAGCGTCCTGGAGCTTTCCGGGCGCAGCGTTTAGGTAAAGCTCGGGGGCTTAAGGCTTAGGGTTTCGGAATTGCGATTAACGGTTTAGAGCTTAAGGCTTAGGTAGATAAGATGGTGAAGACTGCGAGTTTGAAGTTCCAGGTGTTGCGTTTGGGCCTCAGAATTGCTAGAAGTGGAGGGTGCTTCCATTCAGATGCCTCGGACCCCGGGGACTCTGTGGCTCAAAGCCTTGGGTCTAGACTCGGTTGCAGCAAGCTTCGTGGAACTCGAGAGGTCTAAGGATTGCGTGTTTCAGGAAATATCTGTTGGGGCCATTGGGATTTTTCGTCGTGATGCATGCAGACCAGAAGTACCTGAGGCTTGTGGCTTGCATTGTCATATGTACTGCGAACGAAGGGGCTTACTACATGTTTCTTCTCTTGCTACATCTTGAGATACATTGGGATCAATCGGGTCTTGCTGAAGGCTTCAAAGCCTGCACTTATTTCCACGCTGCTGGTCTAAACCTCGAAACCTCGAGAGGGGCTGTAGGGCCCTGGCACCAACAACAGGTGCTGCCGCTTGATGAGCCCCCGCACCTACAAAGAACGCAGCAAGCAACTCTCAAAGACGAATCATGTGCGGCTGTGTTTGGATGGGGCGAGTAAAACTGTGCAAGTTTTGGTCGATGGAGAAACGTGGCTCAGGTCGGCCGAATTGCAGTAGGAAGGCTGCCAGTTTAACTTTAACATTCGGACGCAGCATGTACGAACATGAGTTGCAAGACAGGGCAATAACGACCGAATCTGGGGTCTGCTGGTTCTTGAAGATCACTGCTTGGCACCACTGCATTCTTCCTGCTGACCTTTATGGCTATGTTCTAGTGAATCAAGCTTGTCACACTCACAGCTCACGCTGATATTCTTAATTCCTGCCTCGTACATACACCTCGGCCTGCTGCCCAAGCCAACCCTAAAGTTCTGGACCATGGGACGAGACATAATTGAGTCTGATGGCACGTGACGATGGCGACTAAGAGCACCTACGAACGGCCATCAGAAAAACAAAGTGATGCCGAACCCCAAGCCCTTGAACCCCAAAATCCGAAAGCCGAAACTCTTCATTCCTACAGCCTCAGTCCACAAGATTAGCCGCCAAGCAGTGCTTCCTACCTGGGACCCTTACAGCCTAACAATAGGGTTTAGGGTTCGGGGCGTAGGGCTCGGAGTTTTAGGTTTAGGGTGTAGGGTTTTGGGTTTATGGCTTAAAGTTTTGGGTTTTGGGGCCTCGAGAACCCCACGCTGGGCCCCTTCCGAAGACAGGATACTAACCCAGAGAGCCCAATACCCCTTAATTAGGGAATATAGCTAAAATCATAATATGAATAATATGAAGCCGCTGATGATTTGAGGTCTATTCCTCAATGACGGGGTATTGGGCTCTGTGGGAATATGGATCATTCAGGAACCCCAAGGGATAGTTTCGATAAGCCTTCAGGCTCCCTCTTCTAAACCCGATTAATACCACATTGTACTAACCCTTGTAATGACTCAAGGAAGGCTTAAAGGACCTCTTTTCAAAGAAGCCTTTTAAAGAACCCCTGGTCAGGAACCCTTACGTACTGGAACCCTTTTAAGGAGCTCCTGTTTTTGATGATCAGCCAGGAGGCTGCGACGGCCCTCCGCTGTTCCGTGGCTGTGCCCGCTCGCTCCACGATGCTGAGCTCCAGCTCCTCCTGGGATTCAAACGTTTTTGTACGGTTTGGAGTTGTAGTCGAGGGTTTAGGGTTTAATTGCTTTAGCACCGCTCCAGGCTTGGAACACGATGAATTCAGCCACGGAACACAGAAGTCAGCAGCAGCAGCAGCGGCAGGAGCAGCAGAGCAGCACGGGAGCAGGAACGTCACCACGAAGATCGCCATCATCACAGCTACCACTGACATGATGATCTTCGTCATCATGGTGACAGCGGTATTTCTTCCAAAATTAGTGCCGGCGAAGACCCCAAACAGTATGGACGTAAAGATAGGAAAGACACATGCTATAGTACAATGTTTGTTATGGTGTCCTGCCGCTTGCCGTTTGGGGAAAATCAAGCCGCGCAAAATATCATGTTGTTGTTGCCGCTTTGACGTGTTGCTTTTCTTGTTTGTCCTGTGCCGCCATGCACATTGTGAAGTAACACGGCAAATATANAAATATCATGTTGTTGTTGCCGCTTTGACGTGTTGCTTTTCTTGTTTGTCCTGTGCCGCCATGCACATTGTGAAGTAACACGGCAAATATACTAGAACACCGTGTAGAATGCAATACCATTTGACAAATATGACATAACATAGTGTCTAATTCTTCTTATTATTATATATATACACGACAACCATGTCGTATGCTGTTTCGATAGAGAAGCCGCAAGCGGAAAGGCCAAGAATCCCAAAAACGACAGACAGAATCAGTGACATATGGGATAACATCGTGGTGCGATATAGAACACATGACAGCCTGACATCACATCCGAAGCAAAAGTCCAGCTTGCAGTTGGCGGCATGACCCTCCGCATCCAAGAAGTGTGCCCGCGGTGCAATCTTGGGCCTGCAATATGTCTTTATTCCCCGCTGCGGCATGTGCGCTCTGGAACTAGGGCAGGATAAAGCCAAGCGCGGCACCAGAGTCTCAATCTGTCAATGTACAGCTATACATAACTTGTAGAGGTTGTGGACATCGCTCAACGAGCTAGAGCTAGACTCAAGATCAGGCGTTGAAGATATCATCAGCAACTCCATGTTTGCATGAAGCCTCGGAGTTACAAGCGTGTCACTACACCAATGCAGTTCTGATCGGGAGCTTGCTCAGCGGAGGACTACCCACAAATTCAGCCGGCTTCGGTCTCACTGCCAAAACCCCCTCCAACCCAGAAGCAGCTTGGTTGAAAGCATCTTCACACTGCTCGGCATTCTCGCAATACCTCGAGAAACACAGAACATCCACGCAGCCTGCGGGAGCAAGTCACAACTGTCGCTCAACTTCGAATCTGTGGGCCTCAGGGCATCCAGCAGGTGGACACCGTAGAGACCTACATGGCAGCTCAGCTGTCTCCGCATCCGTTAATGCTCAACATGGACGTTCAGCTTGCCACAAGAAAGGAGCCACGAACATTTTTTGTCGAAAGGCTTTCTACAGTGCTGGTAAGCCTGGCCTAAATGCGTTTTTCAGGGCTGGACAAATGCATTTGCCTGTGGCTTTCTACCGACGGCTAAGTTAGGCTCTGTCGGTTTCGCGGAATCTAAGGATCTATGCGATATTTATACAGGAAAGCCATAGAAACACAAGAGTATTTCCCGAAAATCAAACGAACATTGAGGCAGGAATCCCGACAAGGCCACAGCAGAGGGACACATGCCCAAATGCATTTTAGGGGGCTGGATTAATGCATTCGGATTGCTGTCCTTGCAAATTTAGAGCAGATCTGGTGCTGTGTCGAAGCAAAAGAAGAGGCTATGGGTCTCCCAAAGCACATCCACATGCATTTACCGAACCTGCTAAAATGCATTTGGCCATGTTTCCCCTGATGACAAGCAAGAGAGCCGGCTGAGAGCACGGCAGAATAACGCTTGCAGCACCACCATCAGGCCTGGAAAAATGCATTCGGGCATTTTCCTGACTGTAGACTCGCTTATGGTTCATGACAACCCAAGACCACGAAACCAAAGCCAACGATCGAAAGTAGATTGGTGCCTGGAGACTGACCACAATAGCATAAGCATCCGTGACAAGCCAGATGCGTTTTTCAGGGCTGGAAAAATGCATTGGTCTGTGGCTTTCTACCGACGGCTAAGTTACAAGTTGGGCTCTGTCGGTTTCGCGGAATCTAAGGCTCTATGCGATACTTATACAGGAAAGCCATAGAAACACGAGTATTTCCCGAAAATCAAACTAGCATTTTGGCAGCATTCCCGACANTGGGCTCTGTCGGTTTCGCGGAATCTAAGGCTCTATGCGATACTTATACAGGAAAGCCATAGAAACACGAGTATTTCCCGAAAATCAAACTAGCATTTTGGCAGCATTCCCGACAAGGCAACAGCAGAGAGACACATGCCCAAATGCATTTTAGGGGCTGGATTAATGCATTCGGATAGCTCTCCTTGCAAATTTAGAGCAGATCTGGTGCTGTGTCGAAGCAAAAGAAGAGGCTATGGGTCTCCCAAAGCACATACCCAAATGCATTTACTGAACCTGCTAAAATGCATTTAGCCATGTTNTGCAAATTTAGAGCAGATCTGGTGCTGTGTCGAAGCAAAAGAAGAGGCTATGGGTCTCCCAAAGCACATACCCAAATGCATTTACTGAACCTGCTAAAATGCATTTAGCCATGTTTCCCGTGATGACAGCCGGCTGAGAGCACGGCAGAATAATGCTTGCGGCATCTCCAAATGCATTATTCAGGCCTGGAAACATGCATTCGCGCGTTTTCCTGACTATAGACTCGTTTATGGTTCATGACAACCCAAGACCACGAAACCAAAGCCAAAAATCGAAAGTAGATTGGTGCCTGGAGACTGACCACAATAGCATAAGCATCCGTGNACCCAAGACCACGAAACCAAAGCCAAAAATCGAAAGTAGATTGGTGCCTGGAGACTGACCACAATAGCATAAGCATCCGTGACAAGCCAGATGCGTTTTTCAGGGCTGGAAAAATGCATATGCCCGACAAGGCCACAGCAGAGAGACACATGCCCAAATGCATTTTAGAGGGCTGGATTAATGCATTCGGATAGCTCTCCTTGCAAATTTAGAGCAGATCTGGTGCTGCGTCGAAGCAAAAGAAGAGGCTATGGGTCTCCCAAAGCACATCCAAATGCATTTATCGAAGCTGCTGAAATGCATTTAGCCATGACAAGCAAGGGAGCCGGCTGAGAGCACGGCAGAATAATGCTTGCAGCACCACCAAATGCATTATTCTCCGGACCCTTTTACGTAAGCCCACAAACGGACTGATATCTGTCAAGACTTGTTTATGGTTCATGACAACCCAAGACCACGAAACCAAAGCCAAATTTGTGCCTGGAGACTGATCACAAGGGCCCAAAAATCCGTGAGAAGTGAGATGCTTTTTTCGGGGCTGGAAATCTGCATTTGCCTGTGGGTTTCTCCCGACGGTTAAGCTAGGCTTTGTCGACTTCCAATTCGAACGTAACCAACTGCCTGGACTTCGGTCTACACGTCACATTGTGCCAAGGTCCTGATACTTCCATATGCACGAACAACGGCTCTTCTGAGTGGCCTCGACAATCTCCGACGTGGAGAACTACAACTCCGAACTTCGAAGCCTAAACTAAAAACCGCAAAGTGCATCCAGACTTCCGGAGCGAGCTCCACCTTCCACAGCGCCTAATTCCCGCAAACCCCAGCTGAAAGGCAAAGAAATGCAAAGAAGGCCACCTAGACCCCAACCATGAAGGTGTTCCTTCAATTCCCATGCGGGCCCCCAGCTCCTGAGCCGCGTGCCGCCCATCCAAACTGTGCGAGCCCCCAGCTCCAGAGCTGCGTGCCAGCCATCCAAAACCACCGCGTGCCACCCATCCTGCCACCCATCCAAACTCCGCGGGCCCCCAGCTCCAAAGCCGAGTGCCACCCAGCCAAACTCCGCGGGCCTGCAGCTCCCGAGCCGCGTGCCACCCAACCCGCCAGGCGCATTCCTTTTTCTGAGGAGAGGACCCCAACAGTTCCTTTTTGGGGAATAATATATAATATATTCCCTTTAAAAGGACCTACCTAGACTCTAGATAGTCTTGGCAAGTGCTAAACAGCGCCAGACGCACAGAGACGAAGGACAAACAGGATTGTGGCGTTTTCAAGTTTTGTCGGCAGGGCCCTGCAACAACCCGAAAAAGAAACATCAGAGGACCGACGGAGGCTTGAGCTTTCCTGAGAGAGCTACAGCAGCTTTCGTGGTCACTGCTCTGTGCTCCGCTTTGGGGGCGTTGCGGGGAGGCAGGTGCCGGCGCAGCCAAGGCGGCCGGGGGCCGCGGCTCCGGGCGCCTCAGAGAAGTGGGAAGTGCTGCTCCGCATGCATTCCGCATGTTGCGAGGGTCTAAGATAGGGGCCTTAATAATTGCCTATACTATAGGGACCTTTAAAGGGTCCTGAACTCAGTCTCAGATGCCTCGAGGCTGCAGTGGGCGGCAGGATCTCCCCTGCCTGGAACTTCGTCTCAGCCTCGCACTTGAGGTTCAATTCGTGGCTTTCTTCTTGCTGTTAAGACATTAAGCATGTGGCTCTGATAAACAGAATACTCTGCAAATGGGTTGCCATGCCCTAATCACTAGTCCTGCAGCCGGCATCCCTGAAAGAAGGCACCTTAACCGGCTCATCTGAAGAAACACAAACCTGCTCTGAGGTAGTGCTCCGCGGTTGCCTCCTCCAGGTTGAAACCTGCTCGCAGAAAGCGCTGCATCTCGAAGGCGCGCTGCGTTCTGAGGCAGAGCAGGGTCGTAAATCCAGACCTAGTTACGACGTAGTTTTCACAAAGGCACGGCCAAGGCCCCTTGGCCAAGTTGGCTCAGGCCAGCCTCGAGAAGAGCTCGCTTTCGTCTCGTTCCGGCAAGGGCGGGGGAGCCAACTCCTTTCCAGGCGGCACCGGCATCTGCCAAGACCCGCCTCGTCCCGTTCTCCACCAAGCGCGGGGCCTCTGGCATGCCGGAGGCGCTGATGGACTTCTTTGGGGAGGGCGCATCCTCAGCCCAGCATGCCCTCATCATGGGGTGATTGTGACAGATTGCTCCGTTTAAGCGCGCTTGCTTAGCTTCAGGCGCGCAGGACGGCAAAGAGCTCCTCATCCTTCTCCGGTGCCTGCTCCTCCTTCGGGATGTGCAAGCGCACTTGCTGCATGGCTGAAGTCTGCAGACTAAGGTCCTGCACACTCAAGGTGCTTCTGTGAAAGCCTTTGTCAATGACATCTTGGCTGGCAAGCACCTCAGCAGACATCGTCGAATGCAAGAGCACAGCCGGCAGGGCCAACAGTTGCTCTTTTGTCGCACCTTCTTGGGAAAGGCCATCCGGAGGTAGATTCCCCAAGGAAGCGCCGCTTTCGCCCAGGGGCTCTCCAAGGCAGCCAGCATCAAGCATGCGACGGATGCACCCTCGTGGAACTTGCCTGCACATCTGCTTCTGCCCACCAACTGCACGTGCAGCCGCTTCTGTTCGCCTTTCAGCTGTGACCCATCGGGCATCCTGAGGCCAACTTCCACCGTTCCCTCACCTTGGGACCGAGGTGAGCATGTCGATTGAAGTGAGCGTCGCCCACCCCCCAAGCCAGGCGCTCTTGTCGACAACATTCTCGGACTCTCTTGCCACCAAGCCCTCGTAGACGGAGGCAGCAGGCCGGAAGTGAAACATTCAAAACTTCTACGACTCTACGAAGCCGCAACATCGGTCCAGCCTCGTATCGTTTCTGTCGAGCTTCACGGCGGCGTTCTTCTATTTCCTGACCGCTCGCACTGCGTAGTAGTGGGTAGTAACGACTTCTCGAACCATGCAGGGTGTCCTGTCGTCCAGCAGCCGAGCGCTCCCGACGCAGCTTCACTGACTTCAGCGCGCGATCTTGAAACTCCTCGGGTCGAGAAATGCAAGCTTCGATGGGTGGTGACTGCTATGCCGCTATGCCCAAGTCGCTCGCCTTCGTAGCTGCTTCATCCTCCAGATCAGGAGCAGGCTCGAACTCCACCTGACCACATGTAAGGGCACAAGGAGTCTCAGGAAAGATGCGCAGCACCTTGAACTCGAAGTGGTGCTGTACATCCATGTCCTTGTCCGGAACTCCAACATCCGGCACATGTCATGCGACAACAACCTTTCGGCAGCGAAAAATTCCGCCATACGGACCAAAACGAATCACAAAAAGGAGGTGCCAGACCACCAACAGCAAAAACGACAAACACAGCACAAAGAAGCACGCGCCTCACAAGCCATCAAAGGCACAAAACAACGCGTTTAATTCAGTGGTCTAGCTCAGGCAGGAGCACAGGAGATACTTTCCTAACCAACATAAGCCTGAGAATCCGATGACCAGCAAATGACCCTGGCCTGTGCACCCCAGAAAGGAGATGATGCTAAGAGGAGCTGCAGCAGCAGCACTCCTTAAGAAATCATTGGTTTAAGAAATTGAGCCCCTCGGACAGCCGTGCGACACAAAAATATATACATAAAATGCGCGCATTCAAAATAAGAAATCCGAGGTACCTGGACTCGGCGTGCCAGTTTCTTATTTTGCTCTTTCTCATTTTGTCTTCCTTGTTGTTGTTCGCACAAAAAAAGAAACCAAGAAACTAAGGGAGTAGATTTCGTATTCCAAAAGCGCAGCACTTTCCATTCCAGCCCATGTGCTTATCCACTCGGCCATGGCATCCCTTCAGACTCCCTAAACGCCATAATATCAATCCCATGTTTCCACAGCTTGTAATCAGCGCTTACCAGAACCCCGCAAAATAAGAAATCGAGCCCCTCAAGTTCTTATTTTGGTGGTTTTTTCCTATATGGCAAAGCTTAATTCAAGCCATTATTAAGCCTTTACAAAGCCTCCAAAGCCCTCCAAAGCTGTCATTAAGGCCTTATTAAGCCCTTATTAGGCAAGCCCAGAACACCCCAAAATAAGAAATCGAGCCCTTCAATTTCTTAAAATACAGAAATCGAGCCCCTCAATTTATTCTTTTTGGTGGTTTTTTCCTATATGGCAAAGCCTAATTTATGCCCTGATTAAGCCCTTCCAAAGCCTCTAAAGCCCTCCAAAGCTGTTATTAAGGCCTGATAAAGCCCTTATTAAGCCCGTAGTAGGCAAGCCCAGAACCCCCAAAATAAGAAATCGAGCCCCTCAATTTCATAAATCGAGCCCCTCAATTTCTTAAATTTGAGAAATCGAACCCCTCAATTGCTTATTTCGGTGGTTTTTCCGAAATGGCAAAGCTCAATTTAAGCCCTTATTAAGCCCTTACAAAGCCTCTAAAGCCCTCTCGATTTCTTAAATTTAAGAAATTGAAGTGCTCGATTTCTTATTTTGGGGGGTTCTGGGCTTGCTTAATAAGGCCTTAATAACAGCTTTGGAGGGCTTTAGAGGCTTTGGAAGGGCTTAATCAAGCCTTTGCCATATAGGAAAAACCACCAAAAAGAATAAATTGAGGGGCTCGATTTCTTTTGGGGGGTTCTGGGCTTGCGTACTAAGGGCTTAATAAGGCCTTAATAACAGCTTTGGAGGCTCGATAAATTTAAGAAATTGAGGGGCTCGATTTCTTATTTTGGGGGGTGCTGGTAAGGGCTGATTACAAGCTGGGTAAAAAATGGCATTGGTATGATGGCGTTTCAAGAGTCTGAAGGATGCCATGCCCGAGTGGATAAGCACGTGACCTAGAATGGAAGGTGCCGCGGGCTCGAATCCTTCTGCGCTCTCATTTCTTGAATTTGTTTCTTATTTGCTGCCGTTTCAAATTAAGAAATTTGGGTTAAGAAATCCAGGGTACCCTCAAATCCCGAATCGCTTTTTACTAAAAAAAAGGTGTGTTTCAAAAATAAGAAATCGAGCCCCCCCTCACGAAAAATTAACTGTTTCTTAACCGGCGCTGTCGCTGTACTATGAAGGGCTTTCGCTTAGGAACAAATATTCAATGTCTCCCATACGTCTATAACGGCGTCGGCAGTTCGAAACTCCACTGAGCCTCTTGGTAACCTGTTGCCTGTTGGCTTGGTGGCCTCTTATGGATCTTCGGTGGCTGAGTTGTCATTCCAGATCAGACCAGTGGCTAGTGGCTAGTCTGACTATACAGATCTGACTAGTCAGTCCCCTGTTTAGCGAAGCTTGCTAGCTGCCTAAGTGACGTGGAGCTACTGATAATGCTGACACCGAGACACAATGATGCGAACAGCACCATGGGGCTCCACGGTGTTCACCTGCACCTGGTACAGCCTCGTGCCACAAAAACACTGCATCACGCTTGTGCTGGGTTCGCTCGGGGACAGCCTGCAAGACCCCCCAGATGGCCCAAATTTATCTGGAGTCGGTATCCTGTTGAATTCGCAGGCCTGCCACTCACCTCAATGGGCACTGCGGTGTCCTGGCAACTGTTGTTGCACAGCAAATCGACAATCTGGCATCGCGTAGAGTATGTGGAACGTGGAAGTCCTCCGTGAGTGTACTGAAGCGGGAGAGGGATTCCGTGAGCAATTCTCGAACATCGCGGCCGCTGTCCCGAACAGCTTGATAGAAGTCGACGCTATGCGGCTGAACTTTCACCTTGAAGACGGGTGTTGAATCATTCACGAGTTGCTGAGGGCATGGCCACACGCGAGCCAAAGAAGCCCTCTCTCTGTGCGATCGGGACGCAGCAGTTACCAAATCGAGATCCACGCCGCGGACCCTCAACGGCTCCCTCCTTAGAGTCAGCTGGACGTAAGCAGAATTTGAAGAAGGATCACTGATGTTTCGGCAAGTTGCTCATCAATTGCGAGGTCCTCCATAACCCACTTTGGGATTAGCACATGATTGTCCGGCAAGCCATCTATGAACTCAAAGATGGCACCTTCATGACTGACTGTCACTTAGAGGCCATGTCCACAATCATGCCAAGCACACAGATGATTCAAGCCGACCCGCATAAAGTTTGCAGCTATGACACAGTGAGTCTTCCGCCCCAGAAGGGTTTTCAGCTCGAAAACCAAGGGCAAAACCAATTCGGCGCCCAATTCGGCTCGCTTGTAAATGCTGTTCCTTGGCGGCAGATTCTTCCGCGGGACGACAGTCGCACAAGCCACGAATCGGACCACAGGGCAAAGCCAACAAAGGTGTCACTCTTTCCAGACGGGCAAGGCAGACGCAATGTAGAACCATATGGGGACAAAGCCGGAAAGACCCGACAAACACCACGAAATCTGAAGCCTCTCCAGAATTCGCCCCCAGTGCTACCCGAGAACCTCTGCTTAAATTGCTGTGCAAAAGCTCGCTCTATCACAAACAAGCCCCTATGATCTCCGAGCTTCGCATATGCGAAGGGTAGGCCGATCTTGTCCGTGGCCTCCAGCCTGCGAGGCAGCTGCCCGACTCCATAAACAGAGAGGCCGAGGGCTGGCCCTGCCTGGAGAGATCCCCCAGGAAGGCGGAAGCTTCAACTGGTGAAATCGCCGTCATGGCCATCTGGCAGAATCCGTTCACCGTAGGGAACAGCTCGGTGTTGAGTCCTTTGCGCATTTGGCCTGCTGGCCTTCCGCCAGCAAAGCTAAAGACCCACACGGTTCGCAAGGCCGCAGGTATGCAGCCAGGTGGCGCTGCAATTGAATGGAAGCTCTCGGGTATTCCTTTGGCACACCGGCGCAACAAACCAACAAACACCAACTGTAGGAAAGGCGATCCCAGCCTTCTTGACGCAGACGGTGGTGTTGGCTTCGATGCCAGAATCCACCAGGCTTTGCTGCACCTCCTTCAGCACGGCAAGCATGGAGGTAGCCGGCTGCCAGCCAGCAGATGCCAACAGCATGCCTCGTCCCGGATGCTTCAGAATTGAAGTCTTCTACACAAGCACAACAGTTCTTCTAGCAACTTTGGCTGGTTCGGCTCAGGGACTGCAAACACGGCCACCGAAGGTCACCGGTCCTTCGATGGGGAGACTGCCCGACACGATACGAAAGCCCCGGACCCAAGTTGAATAGTCAGCGTTCAAGCTGCCCGCACATGAGTGTCTGATCTTCAATGGGGCAGCTGCTCCGTCCTGATTGACCGGATCGATATCTCATCCGTGGCCGCCGCAGCCACACTTCCGGTGGGCTGAGAGGAAACTCCACGGGGAAGCGTATGCAAAACGTGATTTTGTTGAGGCTGCTGTCGAACATGCTGGCCTGAGATGATAGATGATCTTCCGAGCACGTGTATTTAAATGGTAGGAGTCACTTTGATGTGCTTTGAAGCTGGGTCGCAGCCAGATTTTCCAGGCTCTTCTGCAGAGCTGACTCCGCAGGAAAGGACATGTCCATCTCCCAGTCCTTGGTTTACAGGCACGATTCAAAATCATATTTTTAAAGACACGGGCCAGAGAGAAAACGAAAAAAAAGAAAGCGGAAGACAAGATAGAGGTGCCATGGACGATACAGATGGGAGCCAGCACAGGTGAGAACAAAGCACCGGTTGTGGACAAGAGTCCATCAAATTGTCCTCCACGGGCTCGCACCTGTGAAAGCTCGGCTCTTGGCCAGCAGCTATGCAGGCCTCGAGCTGCTTGAACCTGAGAGGGAAAGCTAGCAGCTACAGCGCCCGAATCACCTGTATGACTCAGGACATTTCCTGACATGTCATGACTAGGACTATGAGTGATGACTTCAGCTCCAAGATGCTCGACCATGAGGCGCTTGAAGTTCAACTTCGGCATCTCAGGAGTCCGCGGGGCCTCGCCCTGCAAGCGCACCGACCGCTCGTTTCCGGTCGAAGGATTGATCTGCACCATTCCTGGAGAAACCAGTAGAGAGCTCAAGCCTTCTTTCCATCTCGAAGCCCGCTTCAGCCGAGAGACGCTTCAGGCTTATCTTGTAGTATTGGCCTTGAGCAAAGATCTCACCTTGGATGCAGGCCCATAAATTAACATTCCTCGGAGGTTCTCGGCAAAGGATCCGCGGAATTAGGGCAGCCCAGCGGCATTCTGGCTGACCCTTCTCAGCAGCGGCTCGAAGAGCCGTCTGAGCCTCGTCGTCGTACCTGACCCATCCACTGTCAGTCCTCACCTTCAGCAGAACACGCGGACAGCGGCAGGGCAAATGTACTCAGTACTGCGTGTACTGCAGCGGGCCCTTCTCCCTTGCCGTGCCTGGTAGCCGGGTGTTTCGGCCTTCACGCTTTCTCGGCGCTCTTCGCGTCGTGTGCCACTGCGCGAACCCGTGGATGGCACAGGTTGTGGTGAATCCTCGAAGACGCGGCAGGTTCTCGCAAACAGGCAACGCACATGTGCCTCCTACGTGTTGCCCATCACTGAAACGTTGTCCTTTGGACCCTCGTTCTGCCTCTGGTTGTCCTTCTTCTTTCCGGTTTCTGAGAAGACGAAATATCGCAACAACGCTCCAAGCAGCACTGGAAGTTGGCATGCAGCGCGGCTTCGCGCCTCTTTTTGTTGCATCAAAGGACGTAAAGGTTTCAACGGCTGACCGCAAGGAGCGGAGTTGGCGAAGCTCTGCAGCCAAGGCCTTGGCTTGCCGCGGGGCCCACCGTGAAAACTGACCCATAAGACAGACGCGAGTTTGCACACTTCCCAGTTCCGCTTTCTCCCGCCTCTCTGCTTGCTTCCAGCTTTCGCAATTTTTGCGCTTCTGCGCGGCTCAGACCATTGGTGCCACTCTCCTGCAATCTGACACAAACGAGACTCGTGTCCCTGCAACGCTCTTTTTAGCCCGACTTCCGCTGCATTCAGGTCACTCTGCGGCTCTAGACACGGCGCAATCAAGGTAACTGCATCCTAAAATCCAAGCTGACAGGCTCCGTGTCCTTGGATGTCTGGGCCGAGCCCTCTCGGCCACCATCCCGGCCCGCACCAAGAGCTTCAGCGATCCAGCCGCGAAACGCGGTTGCTTGACGGGTTGAAAAGTAATCCCTTAGAGCAGAAGACCCAAACACAGCGCGAGGACAACCTACAAATGCCTGCCAAGGGGCTGGTTCTGCAACGTGCCCAGCAAGGCAAGGTAGTTGCCTTGGTTTGTCTATCTACACTTGACCGGTCCTGGCACAAGTCAATGCCCCGTCCCGGGATCTGCTTCGAAACAAGTTGCCCTGGTCTGTGGCATAGAACTGTCCAGACTGGTACTCTTTCCGCATCTGCATGACCACTTGGTAAATTCCTAGGGAAACTTCAGGCACTCTTCAAAGGAACCATGTCCTGCACCATGCGGAGACAACACCCACATCTTACCCAGGGTCGGCCAGCTAGCTGTGAAGTGACCTCATTCTCGTCAGCGCAGTTGAAGATGGCAGTGTTGAGCCTCTGCCGGTGCCCCTGAACTACGCCGACTACGCAGCCCGTCGTGGGGCCCCCGGTGCCTCCAAAGATGATCACCGGCAAATTGCCGCCGGCTTTCCAGCTCTTTCACCACCTCCTGCATCCGACTCGAGGGCTCTGCAAATCAGTGAGAGCCGCTCAGGATGATGCCTCAATCGACATGACTCGGACTACGAATCATGAGAATCCATGTAGGACTGCACACGCTTACGTTGACAACTACTTGGTGACTCCTTGCCATGTTGCATCTCTTGCTCTCTGCCTTGATCACAGGGGTCCTTCACACCTTGTGAATCTCTGCGAGTGTCCGTGAGCTGTACGACCTGCTGGCTTGCTGTTACCATGTGCATCCTTGAGCTAGCGGCAGGCGACAAGGCGTTGTCCAACTCGTGCCGCTGCAAACCCTCCGGTCAAAGTTTTTTGTCACGTGGATCCCTCAAGCAAGTCGAGGCAGATCTTTCTAGTTCCAGGTCACAGCCTGGAACTGTCACGAAAGCAACCTTGCAGAGGCTCCAGGGTCACCCTCCCGCGCGCTCGCCAAGCGTCTTTGGGCAAGCCGCCTCACCTGCATAAGCACCGTCTCATGCGTCGCACATGGCCCGTGTACCCTCCTAACGAGACCCGGAACATCAGCCCTCCTCGTCTGCTTGGTGCACATCGCACTCTGGGCAAAGCAGTGCTCAAAAGTGGTCTTCAAGTCATGAGCCATCGCACAGCAGAAGCCAGGCCAGGATTCCTGCGATATCGTCCAGGACTCCCAGCCACAACCAGCTGTGCGTTGACCCCACTGTGACCAGTGTGGCAGTTCGCCATTTCTGGCAACTGAGCACAAAACCTGAATTCGGCAACTGGCAGTTCGCAGGCTCGCTTTTGCCGCCCAGAAAGAGCCAAAACATCTGTACTGTACAGCGAAAACTTCACGAGAGAGGCAAGATGCACCGAGCAGTTCCAGCCCAATCCGGGTGCCAGCTCAACGGAACCTTTGCACCTGGTACGAAGAGTCCACCCGCTTCGTGAGCATCACGGGGATGTTGCAACCATCAGAGAATCAGAAACGACTCATAGCTCTTCTACCAGCATGTGGTCCAAGAGCATGCCGTCTTGCAAAAATGTGCTTCCACGAAAACCTGCAGATAGCTTCAACAAACTTGGCAGAACATGCAATACACCGCCAAGAGATGCCCTGTCACGACGATTGGTTTGGCCAAGCTACGGCGGTACTTCTTCTGTTCAGGAGTGGCAAGGTCAGGCATCTCAGACAGAGCTGCTGCAGGTCGACACTGTGAGTACCAAATGCTTTCCTTAGGCCACGAAGCACACTTGCATCTTCTAGCACTAGTCTAGGCGGTGCGCGGGCGGCGCGCTCCCTATGGCAGGAGCCTACCAGCAGAGCTACGGTTTGTTGTTGCGGACATGTCTTGCCTACCTGGAATATTGCAGACAACAGCTAGAGCTAGAAACCTGGACCGAGCCACGGCCATGCAAACATACCCATCTTCACAACAGGTTGGCCCGTTCCAGTTCTGACCACCACATGCTCCCCACGCACTGGAGCACGCGTTCGGAGACGAGGTCGAAGTTGTTGTGGTGGGGACCTCAGCCCAGGTGCTGTGTTTTTAAACACAGTTGCATTTCTAAAAAGGCGGCTGTATCTCCGGATGCTAAGGCAGGAACCCCAGTTCCAGGTGGAGTGTAATTGTAGCAAGTGAAGCCATTAACAGCAGCACTCGCTTCAATGGCTCGGGACCAAACTTCGCATCTTCCCCCGTTCGACAACTCGATGCCTTGGCAGCCCTCGCTAGATGCACACTGCCTTTTGCAAAAGTCCAGAGAAGCCCCAAAGAAGACCGAGTAGTAGTTGGCAGAGTTGTCTCTTGGGCTCGCCCCACGGCAGGCCGTGCCCTCTCCAAGCCTCTCAAAGGTTCCAAGCGACCCGATCGGTTGAGTAGTAGATGGCTCGCCCAGTCTGAGACACGTGAAGTCAGGCAAGGGAATAGAAGCCTGGATTCCTTCAGACCGTGTCCACACCTCACACCGCCCACGGCCACGTGGGTTGTGCTCGATGCCAACACAGCCTGCTGTCGCAACGCATTTTGCCTTGCAGTCCTCCAGCTGAGTCAGCCCAGACACCACCTCATAGTAGGTCGCAGAATTATCCTGGGCACTTCTTCCACGACAAGCCCGCCCATCGCCTCCATCCACAGGAGAAAATAGAGGTGTCGCTGCCGAAGTTGTAGTGGTAGTGGTGGGAGTCGCTGATGTGGCCTGCGCAACGTCCTACCCTGAAAAAGGGTGCAAACCTGATAGATCATGTCAATCCACGGTTTCTAGATCCTGTCAAAACTTCCTTCAGAAGTTAAGTTGGGAAGCAGCTCTGGTGGTTGACATCTCCGTCGTTGTTGCCGAGGAGCCGCCACTTGGCACAACCGCAACATCTGCGCAGTTCCAGAACTCCTCCCCGAACGTTCCACCACTTTGGCAGCAGCTGTTGGCACAGTTTGCCCAGTTTTCCAGAACGTTGGTCTGCCATGCGCTTGCGTCCCATCCAAGCGCAGCAATGCCTCGAAAGTAGTCGAAGTAGTCGCCATCGTAAAGGCAGGTGTTCCCGGAAGACCAGTACCACTGTAGCGTGCACCTAGTTCAGCCGAGAGTGGCCACGATGCGCGATGATCAGTCTTACGGGACCCTACAGGGCGACCCTACGGCCCTACGGTAGCGTTCGCTTGTTTGGTCCGGTGCCTGGAGCACTGCAAGCCTTCGGGAATCTTGAACCTCATGCGGTGCACCTCCGACGAGGATGGATAGCTGGGAGCCATGGAGTCCGTGAAGTCTCGCCCGGCCACTTGCGTCTGCGAACCAGCTGGTGGCAAGTACCATCTTTCCGGATGCTTTGGGTCCAGTGGCTGGCAGTCGCCCCTGGGATCGTTGACCACACAGTCATCCAGGGGCGGTGCCCGCTGCAGCAACCATTGGTCCAAACAAGCCTGGCCTTCGGCAGCTGAAGTGAGGGACGCCGCATCCAGCGGCTTGTCGCAGATGCGGAACTCGTAGTGTCCTTGATGATGGGTGCTAACTGCGACTTGGAACTCCACCACTTGCCCTGGGGCATATGTTGCAGTGACGACGCCGGCTTTGAGATAGGTCTCATCTTGAAGCCGCACAGGGTTGCTTTGTCCCTGCACCGGGTCTCCACACAGGCCATGAGAGCCTGGAGCCAATCGGGTCGGCCAGACACCCTCTCCGCGGGCCTTGACATTGTCAGGGCCGCCTGACTGTAGGCAATGTGGGCAATCCTCCAGCCCGTCCAAGTTTGCGAGCAAGTTCCGCGAAGGAGGCAGTGCCAAGTATGAATGGCTCAACACTCTCACGGGAAGGCCAAGGCATGCCAGGAGCAGCACCGACATTGCGTCAAACGCTTTTCAAACCCTCACTTGCCCTCTTCTGCCAAAATGGCCTCTGGAGCCAGACAGCGAAAGTTCCCATGCGCCAGTACCTTTGGTGGAAGGACGCAGTGGGCGACAACAAGACATGGGGCCTTGACTGAAAAGACCAAGCCGGCGAGGATCGCCACGAAGAAGGCCTGCACAAGCGATGCCGCAGATCTGTTCAGAATCCACTCTGCATGACCTTTTCAGAAGACGACGTGCTCAAGGGGCGCAGTGGTCAGTAGGCCAAAATCGGATGTCATAGGCTTGAAACGGAATCGTTTCATGTAGCTGCAGGCCGCCAGAGCTTGCAGATCTGGCGCTTGCAAGCACATCAAACAACCATGCGTCCAGGGCACGCATTCATAGGGCAAGGGCGGTCCCAGGTCCGGAAAATGACCCGTTGCCATGAGGAGAGCCTGTCAACTGAACTTGAGACTCTCACCATGCTCATCGCCACTGCTCATGCGGCCAGGTGACTACCAGCATCTCGAGGAGGATGGATCCACCAAACAAGCCGCCAACGAAATAGCAACTTGGATCGAAGCCGGGAAGCGCAAGTCGGCCAAGAAGCAGAAACAAGAAAATTTAAGATCCACCTCCGCCAGTGCCGACATTTGACATGCAATAGCCCCGACTATGGTCTGCGTGCTTGCGTCTGGCTGCAGGCAAAGCACCCAGCTTCCTTGTCCGGAAAACGATGGCAAGCTGTGAGTTCAGCTTTGAAAAAAGCTCTAAAGAAATGTTCGAAATTGACTTTGACAGAAGTGCCACCGAGACACATCAAAGGCAAGGACCGACGCTTCCAAACCCCTGGACCACATGCAGCAAACCGGAGCCATGATACCGCAGCATCCGACACCCAGCCTTGTCGCGACACCATCTTCATGAAACTGTTGCATCGGGTCTCCGTGCCGGTGACTGCTTGAATCCATATTGCAAGTAAGTGTCAGCATCAGCAACGTAAACTGCACAGGCTGCTCTCGCAAAACATCCTTAGCTCCTGCCCTAGGCCCTAGACACCACGCAGCGGAAGAGGGAGTAACGTTTCGAATTCATGCTACCGTGCGTCCCCCTTCATATCAGAAGCCATGGCAAGGCAGCAAGCGTGGAAGGAGCAAGGGCTAGCCGGCTAGCTACACCAGCATTAACTCAATGTAGGCGAGACAACGCCTTCTGTTTGCATCCTTTGCTACTCGCTAAGCCTGACTTGGTGGACTGTTAACAGGCAGAGCGTGGCACAGCTCTTCAAGCACAGGTTTGACAGCATCGGCGCCCAGTTACTGTAACAACAGATACTGTAACAACGGCTTCAAATCAGCCGGGCTGACCCAAGGCACGCAGCCTGGAGGTCCTGACTTGGCAACATGGCACGTGTCGCGAAGGAAAGCTGTGCTTCTGTGATCCGAACCGATCCATATCACGCAGCACCTCGACTCGACACATGAAACCATAAAGAGTTAGGCAAGAAGGATTGAGGCCGATTCGGGCTAAAGAGGCACAAGAAGCAGTCGCCTTCAAGGATGTCTCCCAGCACCACGGGGCTAAAGACCACAGTAGCATCTCTGTTTCCTCCCGCCTGCCGGAGTGGTGCTTTGGTCATGTACCGCATTCAGGGACATGCCTTTGCATCCTGAAGCCTAATTCAGATAACTTCTGGGACGCTGAATCCCAAGCCAGAGCTTTCAGGAAATCACACAGAACTCACCGGAAACTCCGTGAGACGATGGGCGAAGAAACGCTTCAACGAAGAACATCCCACGAACAGCTTCCACAACAAAGATGATGCTTGCGAAGGCATCACAGACGAAATCAATCGTGTTGTCCCTGTAAAGACAGGCTGCTTATCTACGGGATGTTCATCCGCACAAGCCTGAAAGAAGCAAGCTTGATGAGAGATGCCTCCATGGCCTGACAAAGCAACGGCAAAAAAAGCACAGGTTTCAAAACTTCCGCGTTTCCCCTCTTAGGCATTGGCAGCTGTCATCAGTAAACTACCACCATGTGACGAACTAGCCAGCGCCTCCGACACAGACACCGACAGGTCCTAGATCCCAGAAGAGAGGCAGTGGTGCTGCCTGCGCCGTGTTGGAAAGGTCCTGCGTGTTGAGTTCTGGCAGTTGGACCGGAGCCTCCGAGATTGCCTTATGCCATGAGATCCAGAGGTTGATCTTGGACCATGGTGCAGTGGCTCGGAGCGAGGTCTGCAGTAGGCCCCACGCAGCGGTCAACTGCTGACCACGAGCTACCTGGGATACAGAATTTGGATCGCAAAGTTGGCCATGCCCTGCATCGACCGATCCAGCGAAAAGCCCCCACGACATGCTCAGGCCTTGACGAGGGTTGCGAGGCTTCACACAATGCTAGCAGGGCTGTGTGGGTCATACCTACCTCCCGGCAAGGACTGGCTCAGGCGATGATATGCGCATGCGATCATTTGCCTGGAGCTTGCTCAACCCTGCACTCTTTGCGCCATTTTGCTAGCGGAACTGCGGCAGGTGAGCTGGCACAGGAGCTGGCCTCAGCTAAATCCCAGAGAAGCAACCCGCACGACCTCAAGCTCCCGCAAACTGCAGCTCAGAAGCTGCGGAAAGCCCCACGTTTGAGGTTGCAAGCCGTTGGCGCTCTGTGTGAGCTGCGGCCTGCTCGGCTAAAGCCAAACCGCCCATGGATACTCATCCCTAAACATCCAAAAACGTTAAGGGAAACCCATCAAAAAAAAACTTTTTTTGCATCAAAAAAAACTTTCCTCAAAAATCAAAAAAACTTTTTAGCCAATCAAAAAAAACTTTTTTGCATCAAAAAAAACTTTCTCTACCAGTTTACAGGCAAGCCTAGGAGAATCCGGAGATTTCGNAAAAAACTTTCCTCAAAAATCAAAAAAACTTTTTAGCCAATCAAAAAAAACTTTTTTGCATCAAAAAAAACTTTCTCTACCAGTTTACAGGCAAGCCTAGGAGAATCCGGAGATTTCGTACCCATCAAAAAAAAATTTCAGTACTAGTCGTAGTCGTAGTAGTAGTAGTAGTAGGCATCGTCGTAGTACTACTAGTAGTAGTAATAGTAGTAATAGTAGTAGCAGTAGTAATAATAATAGTAGTGGTGGTAGTAGTAGTCGTAGTAGTCGTAGTAGTAGTCGTAGTACTAGTACTANTACTAGTACTAGTACTAGTACTAGTACTAGTACTAGTACTAGTACTAGTAGTAGTAGTAGTAGTACTATTAGTTGTAGTAGTCTTAGTACTAGTACTAGTACTAGTACTAGTACTAGTAGGAGGAGCAGGAGTAGGAGTACTAGTAGTAGCACTGGCTGTACTGGCTCTAGTAATGGCGGTAGTAACAGTAGTAGTCGTAGTA
>BGNK01001359.1:70859-152918 GCA_003297005.1 Symbiodinium sp. clade A Y106 | reverse complement strand
CCGGAAGGCGCGTCGGGCTTTTGACCGCTTCAGTCGTTTATATCTGTGCCAGTGGGGCGAAGCAGGCGCAATGGCTCAGGCACAGAAGTAAAAAAGCGGCACACTTGGTGCCTGGGGCTGGCAGCTATCGTCCCCTATGGACGTGTTCTGAGCCCTCCTCGATACACAAGCACAAATGCATGAGACATGCAGACATCTGGGCACATGTGTTTATGTATTCATACAGATATCAATACAACATTTCAATAGGTGCTCCTACGCTTTGAGTATGTATATGTGTCTGTATATGTGTATGCATGTGTAATATGTCTTTAGTATGTGTTTCTATTGCACTTAGTGTTTATGTGCATGTACATCTGTATATATGTATATGATATATGTATACGTGTACGTATACGTATATGTATTTGTATTTGTACCCATGTGCTGAAGTTCCCCAGCATGCCCGAAAAAAAGAAAACTGACACAACCCCCTCAACAACTCGTATGCAATCCCCTGTATAGCAAGATCAAGGCCTGAAGCACACGATAAAACCCTGACCTAGAAAACCCAGGCCCAGGTCTTGAATGTCTGCCGAGCTTCAGAGAGACTGACAGCCTCCTGGTCTGGTTTCTCAGCCTCACACGGTTTTCTCGTAACGAGGATTACTAAGGGCATTGAAGAAGCCCATCAGGTTCCGAAAAAGGGATCTTGATACGAGGGTGAAGGAAGACAGGGGCTTCTTCAACCTACGACTATCGCCCCTTTTCTGCAGGCTGTGGGCATGAATAAGGTTTTTCAGTCTCGGGTATTGGGGTTCGCTTCCGGCGCTCTGAACCCGCTTTGACATGTCGTTGGTGAACCTTGGATGCCCTTCAACTTCAGTCTTCAGTCAGAAGTTGTCATAGCAATACACAAAGCCTCACAGAGCCATCTACAGCGAAGGCCATTCCTCATGTACCCACCATCATTTGGAGTTTCCAATCTTGTGGCGGACGATTTTTCGCAGAAAACCCTGTACTCGAAAGGTCGTCGAAGAATTCCGGTCCACGTCTCAGGGCGCCTGGAATTGAAAGGACTGGGCTTCAGTTGGGAAAAGCCCCCTGCAAATCCTAGAGCCTTTGGACCGAATCCCTGAGGTGAAGAACCCAAACGTACGGCACCTGATATTGACGGAAGGCCCCGGCAGCCACGCTAGTCGAGGCATTCGAGTTCACATCATCAGTAGCAGCACCTGGGATGCGGCGTGCAAGTGCAGACCTTACGCTACACCTTCCTGAGAAACTTACATTGAACTTGAGAAAGGGGCACAGTATGGACGACTGTCCCGTTAGAAGTGGGGTAATGCGGGGTTCCGGACTCCATGTCAGTCTCAAGGAAACATTAGCAGAATCTTCTTCTTCAACAGCCCGCGAAGCTCAGCCAGGTGTACGCAACGCACCCGACAAAACCAAAGAGCCTTCATGAGCAATGAGCATTGCCTTCACCTGCTGAACATGCAGCCTATTCAACTCTCAGCCTGGCCCCAAAACCCTGCATGTGAGATGTGAACCAATCTGTCAGACTCTGTGTAATCAGCACCACCCAGGTTTTATAGCGTTGCAACAATAGAACCACCTTCATGGCTGTGTTGGTGGTCTCCTTAGCCTCTGCAATTTTGAGTGCTTCTTGCCGCGCAGCCGTAGAATCCGGACTTTCTTGTTCCCCGGCCAGGGATTGTGGACAGAACCCATCAAGTGCCAACAGGCTCAGGTTTGAGGACTCCGGGTGTGTAACCGTCTACAGGTTTAGGGGGTTTATGGGGTTATGGCAGCGAGTCAATCAAGACTGTAGTCAAGATCATGTAAGAGCCTCTGGCGACCCAACAAGATCCGTGCAAACCTGTGAAGCCTGTCAAAACAAAACCCACGCAAACTCTGAGGATCCAGAACAAAACTAGAATCTACATAGATACAAGACACCGAACAGGTGGAATAACCACGAAACTTAATCTAGGGCCTAAAGATGAAGCTATGCACCAGCCACACCAAGAAAACAGAGCCTCCTGCACACCATGAGCCTTCGAGTCCGAGCGCCTGTAACTTGCAAAACGCACGCACGCTTTGCTTCTGTTTCAACCAAGGCTCCACTTTGCTGGCAGTGGAGTGTAAGTTCAATGACCTTCAGGCGAATATTCGGCTTTGGGCTTACGGAGTCACGGTTGGGGTACTACCACTCCTTGCTTGATTTTTTTGTGCAAGGCTTGAGGTGCCACAGCCTCGTGTTAGGGTGATAAGGGCTGTGGGATCTGGGGTTTGGGGCTAGAGGTTTGCGAGTTTGGACCAAATCGTCATACCTAGGAGCGGCTTTTGGTGAGTCTCGGCCCACGGAAGCACAAATACATGTTGAAGTCCAGTCCAGTGCACAACATCGTCAACACCTTGTGTAATCACAGTCGCTGTTCAGAAACCAAAACCCCAGTGAGGCCAGGTACTCCAAGCCAGGCTCGGAAACTTCCCAGGACACACCAAGGTACCCGAGCCACTGAACAGTCATGAACTCTAAACCCTATCAGCAGAAAACCACGGAATTCCCCTCACAAGCCTGAGCAAGCCACTATACATCCACGCAAGGCTGCTTCTCAGGGCCTTCAGGAGAACCTACACTGTCTCTGAAACTCCGACATCCCTTGGGTCATAGTGCGATTCCCGGACAGGGGATGCACACAAACTGTGTTTTCAGAGCCGCAAGACTCGATAACTGAAGCCCTGCATCCCATGCCTATAGCCCTCTGATCCGAAGCCCACACATCAAACCCCCACAGAAAGCCTATAAACTTGAAAAAATCCTCAGCCCCAGCGGCTTCCACCGATGTCGCGGGCAAGCTCGACTCGGATTCTTGACTCGTCCTTGCCAAACCTCCGGGCTTTCCGAGGGCTCCGCAAGGGTTTCCTGAGCCTCGAACCAAGCTCTAAACCGTGTTGCTGAATGCTTCTATCCAAAGTTCACAGTGAAGGAAGCCCGAAGCAAAGAAAATAAGGGCGTCGATATCAGCGGCGGGACTTAGGTTTGAGAGCTTTAGGTTTTAATGTTCTAGATGGCTCTAAGATTTCGGGCTTGAGGCTTTAAGGCTTGCGGGGTGTACAGGGCTTTGGGGATTAAGTCTTCGCCCTTGAAGGATTGCAGAAACCCTAGAAATAATCTGCATCCAAACACTCAACCCAATTAGCTATGAAACCTGGCCTCTAGGCCCTGCAGTCCAGGCGTGGACCCTCTGGATCCCAACACAATATATAATAGGGAGCTTCTGTCTAACTGAGACTTCGCTGGATCCGGTGCAAGAAGGTTCCAGTTGTAAGCACATCTCTAATTCTGATGACCGTGTGGTTCTTGATGCTCTATCTCGCTCTCACCGTCATTCTATCCCCCTCTCTCTCTCTCTCTGACTCCATCAATACATAGTTTGTCTAAATGTGTATTGACATCAATGCTAGGATCTCTACAATAAACGGAAACGAGACTCTGTGGCATGTGAGTAACTTCGGCTGCAAATTCAACAAACACCTGAAAACTGCACAGCTTCAGCTGCAAGCCAGCTCAAAGTTATGTCGAACTTATACAGCCGTAACTATGACGATCCATGCACCTCTGGCCGAAACCCGAAACTGAAAGTCGTGCCGAGCATCTCGGTGTTTGAGACGTCATGCAAGGGCCGACATCCGGAGGCTCCACTGCGTCCGGAGACGTTGGAAAGCTCCTGGGTCAGCGTTAGAGAGTCAGAGGCTTGACGTTTTTTTGTGTGGGCAGCAATGGGCTTCTGGGAGTTGTGATTGTCATGGAGAAGTCATGAGGGTTGGGTGTTCGTGTGTAGGAGTTCAGGATTAACGGGGGGGGACCGCCCCACAGGACTTGGAGCAGTAATAGTGGTGTAGGAGTAGGAGCAGGAACAGGAGCAGAAGCAGCAGCAGGAGCAGGAGCAGGAGTAGGAGTAGGAGCAGGAGCAGTAGTAGTAGTAGTAGTAGTAGTAGTAGTAGTAGTAGTAGTAGTAGTAGTAGTAGTAGCAGGAGTAGTAGTAGTAGTAGTAGTAGTAGTAGTACTCGTAGTAGGTAGTAGTAGTAGTAGTAGTAGTAGTAGCAGCAGGAGTAGTAGTAGTAGTAGTACTCGTAGTAGTAGCAGTAGTAGTAGTAGTAGAAGTAGTAGTAGTAGTAGTAGTAGTAGGAGTAGTAGTAGTAGTAGGAGTAGGAGTAGGAGTAGGAGTAGTAGTAGTAGTAGTAATAGTACTTAGTATTAGTAGTAGTAGTAGTGGTGGTGGTGGTGGTGGTAGTAGTAGTAGTAGGTAATGTGGCCAAGGGTTTCCAAAGCCACTCTGGTGAACTCAACATTATCGTTTTTGATATCGTTCTATTGTCGTTCTACTACCGTAAATGGTAATACTCGTTGCTCTCTCGCTTGCCTGCCACCAAATCATGCAGCAGCCAGACAAGATATGGCGTTGTCGTTTTTTTATTCCTCCTTATCGTTTTACAAGCCGAACGTGCTATCGCCAACACTGTGTTTACTCCTTCCATAAATCCTACGCGCGGGGTTATTATACAACCCCCTGTGACTTGGGATCATTGCAAATTACGGGGTTGAGGGTGTAGGAGCTTGGGGGTTTGTGGCATGTGAGACTTGATAGGATTTCTTGCCTCAATCAAATACTTTCAGCATAGAGGGGGCCTTTATGATTAGAACAAGTTTGAAGGCATCTTTTTGCATAAGGAACCCTGGAAATCGTATTCTGCAGCAGTTCTAAACAAAAGCACAGAAGAAACACGATCCAACTATTGGTACCTCAGCAACTAACACAGCATCTCCCTCCTGAGATCCCATTCTGAACGTCCTAGGCCTCCAGCAACAGCGTTGCACAACTGTATTTAGTAAATAATATCGACTATAAGACAGAACCAGGCGCTTCGGCTCAGACGGCGGCACGGGCTGTCCGACGTCGACGCTCTCCTGCCGCAATGCTTTGAGGGTTTAGGAGCCTACACCGAAACCCAAAGCTCCAAATGTCTGCCCACACGACCCTTTCCATCCTGGCTGCGCAAGTCTTCAGACATGAGCTCGCGCACATGGCAATGGTTCAACGTAGCAGAACTACGTGACGGTTTGAAGGCATTGGCTGGCAGGAATGAAACATTTACTTGAAAAGTCTGGATTTTCACCTGAGCTCCTTCCACTTCAACCTGTTGTATATCTGGCACCTGCCCGTCCAGCTCGATGATAGTTCGCACAGGGTGTTCCGGTAGGGCTCTGGGTTTGTCCCACTGGCATCATAAACACTGTGCACACTGACCCGATGGAACAGACGGATAGCTAGACACACGGTGAGAGAGATAGGTAGGTGGGTGGTAGGTAGGCGGTAGATAGATGGATAGATAGATGGATAGGCGGACAAGCCCCGAACACTGCGGCTGAAAACTGCGCAAAGTAGGGCACCTCTGCTCCGGCTGCTGGTTTGGCCTGCTGGGCAGTTCTCTGTACGAAACGAAGCAAAGCCTAAACATGGGTATTAGGATAGCAGCTCTGCGATTCGGTTTGTCTTCGATCTTGTGTGCTGAAGGCTGCTTGGCAACATGCAACTGGCAGAGCCAAATGCTCCGAGCTCAAACCTAAGCCTCGAGCTCTGAAAAGTGGCACTGAGGTAGGCAACATAGCTCTCACCTATACCATTCAGCAGATTCGGGATTCTTGACCGTCGTGAGTATCATATCGGATTCAGACGATTTGAAGCCTTCTCTATGGTCCTGACCCGATTGGCTGATGTTCGAGGGCTATGGTGAGTCGCAAGTTGCAGTGCTTTGGTGTTATCCGATACACTACCACCAGAAGTCCCTGGCTCAAAACCTTAAACCAGGCCTACATGCCAAAACCCCCTCCAAATAAGATTAGCACTAGGTTCGGTTCAGGGTTTATTGAAAGTCAGTCAAATTAGAGAATTGATAAACGGCAACCTGAAGTTCTTCAGTTATATCTCATACATCTAGAACCATCCCCGCTGTCAGAGTATATGCAGAATAACTTTGTGGTTTGGGTGCTTGGACCCTTAAGAGTAAATGACCCTCTTGGAATTACCCACATCTCTATGCCACTGGAAGAACCCAAATGCCACTCTAAAATAGCGAAAGAAAAAAGGGTAAACATGTAAGATTACATCACTATATGACTGTGAAACTGTCAGATCGAGTGGCAGAACGACTGCTTAGAATCAAATAACACCGAAGCAAAAAATGACCACATCCGACGCGGCTCTGCAATCTACACTCCTAAATGCCAAACCCAATGCTACATGCCAAAGCTCTCAAGCCCTTGTCGCGCGGTCCATAGGGCCAGAAAGTGTGTCGTTGTTGAGCTCTGGGGCCCAAGTGTGCAACATAAATACTTGACGCGTGCAGCAGTTGGCAATGAAAAGCACCGCCGAAATCGCATACCAGTTTGGGAGTCAGAAATTGAGGCCACCACCCTCAACCCCAGACTGCAAAGACCCCAAGAATCAAACCGAATCCGTAAACCAAAAGCCAGCCCTCAAAAACCCCAAAATCTTCAAACTCCAACCTTGTTCCTGTCCTCTGCTTCGAGCACCGCGGAAACTTTGTCCAACAGCCTCTCGCGCAATCTTGCCATAGAAGCCCGGTTACCCATATGTAGTGGCCACTCAGGCTCAAACCCGATATGAACCTTACAAATAGTACCAACAACAACGTATCAAAGGGGGAACTTTGCTTCCAGGGTTGGTTTCGAGTTTTCAAAGGAAGCTTCGGCGTTGGGGTCTGCTGTTCTCCTTGGGCCTGAAACCACGAGAGGTGCGTTTGATCTTCACAAAGAGACATGCAGGGACTGTAAGAGGCATTCCCACGAATTACTCGTCACACCTTTAACCTTGTACCACTGCTTTAGGCTTGGCCCGGTAAGTCGGCCGCACGCAGGCTGCAGACCTCTGGATCGAAGGTCCCAACCCAAAAGTCCGAAACACCTGAACCCATGGCCTAAACAACAAGTGTAGCCCTCACATACACCCCAAAGAGTCACGCCTCACCCAAGCCTTTGTTGTAGGCTCCTTCGCCGCCGCGGATATCGCAACTTCCTGTTTAAAATGAATACTACAAGCTCTCGAGTTTAGGTATGCAGGATACAGTGCTCCGGAGCGTGGAACACAAGGAAACGAAGCTTTGTGTATTGAGCTCTCTGGCCGGGACTATCGGTCGAAATGCCATTTCTTGAAGCTCAGAAGTCTAAACTATAGGGGTCGCAGTAACTACAAAAGGATTTTGACGGATTATTGTAAAGAGTTACACAAGGGCCAGAAGGGGCTGGTGTTCGCACTTTCTCAGAAGTCTAAATGTCAGAGACTTTCTGGGCTCTGCACAGTGCGACTACTTCATTTCTGCAAGCCGCTGGCGAAAACCCGGACAGTTGAATAAAGAGCAGTTGCGGTGTGTTCCACAACGAGAAAACTACCACCCGGTTCCTCGTGCTCGCCTCGCTGAACAACGACCCTCCACATGGATGATACATCGAACATCATCGAACTGTAGGATCGACAAGGGCTTCCTGCCTCGAAGGGTACCTTCCCACCTGCTTCCCCTGCCTGCTTCACCTCCAGTTCATGTCTAGACTCTAGACGATATTGGGCGCTTCGAGCTGTTCTACGAAAGCATTTTGGAGCCCGAAGCGTCCAAACCCCAAGCTCCGAGCTCCCCAGCCGCAGCTGCCGTAGTTTGCAAGAACCCGAACCAAAGATGAACAGCAGGGAGCAACCAGCCCATATCCTAAATTCGGAAATCCCGAAATCAACCCAAAACACTTTACACCCCTAGGCCCTATGACCATGAAAACCCTAAACACCAGAACCCAAAACATGAAAGAGCTGTGGCCCCGCGCTGCTGTAGGAGACGGGGGACTGGCCCTGCCATGCAGAGGAAGCTTTGGCGATGACAGCAATGGAGTCTCCTTGGGGCTGAATCGGGGCCTCGGGGTTTTAGACTCACAAGGTAGGCGGGGTTATGCAGGATGTTACGTGGATGCTTGGAACGAATAGCTGGCCGGGGCACTTCTCTCGGGCTCGGGGGAGTTTGGCGGCTTACGGCAATGAGCCCCAAAGCACTTCGCCGAATTACAACCCGCCACTCCGAAACCTGCTCCCAACAAAGCCTTGTTTATTATTAATCCCTGAACTCGAAAACCCTATTTATAAACCCTAAAATCTACCCCCCCCTCCCCCCATACCATGAAATTCCTACACTCCGAAGCATGGAACCTGAACGAACCTGTACCCCTAAGCCAAAGGCAAAACTCCCACCTCGATGCCGCTAAGCCTCAATCAGAGGATGTTCCCAAGCAGTACCCCCGCCTGGGGCTTCGGGAAGTCGTCCTTTTCGTGGTCGCCGTCGAAGAGGTTCGACCTGAAAAAAGGGCGAGGACTCCCGACGATGGGAGGTCGAGATGATTCGGGAGCTCAGACCTTTTAGCTTTCAAGGTTTGGGATTTGGGGTCTCAAACTAAGCCGCGAAGCTGCTGAAGCAAAGGTGTACTTAAATCAGCCTGTGTCTGTAGGGCACTCAAAGAAAACATGCGGGAATCCTACAACGAATAACATGTCAACAAGTTCACGTCTCTACTGTCGGCTGTTGACGCCGTGGGGACTGAGGGCTTGGCGATTGGAGGGCCTGTAAGCAAGCATAGGTGACCGTTTAGGGTTTCAGGTCCCTATTAAGCCAAAACGCTGAACCGAAAAACGGAGCCGAGTCCCCCGATGCAAGCGCTATGAGAATCTATCACCACATCCATCAGAACCTTGGAATAACAAGCCTATATACTTATAAGCCTATACCCGTAAGCTACACAGCCTGAAACCTAGTTCATAAACCCCATGGCCCAGCCCAACAGACCCCCAACGCCCCGGTATCTTCCATATCTGCAAGTCTCCGGCTCCGATTTGGTGGCGCCCAGAAGGAGCTTGCCTTGGTTCTGGCTTCAGAGTTGACGACTTTCGCGATAGGGTTCAGGGCTTCAGAGCTTCAGGTGTAGGGCTTCGATGGCTTTGAGGTTGAAGGTGCCGAGCTTCAGGCTTAAACAATTGTCTGGGTTTCGTCCTGCATATAAGTTGCGACAAGGATTGACAGAGGAGGCTGTCCGGATCTAGGCTCGGCATCAGCTTCAAGCACCGGAAAACAAGTGCGCGGTAGGTTGCGGGTGCGTGCAGACGCTGTTCAGAACAGGGAGCTTACTTGGTCCACCCAGTAAAGACTGTGGACTCGCTTTCACGACTTGCTCTGGCAGCTGATCACGGCAGCTCGGATTCTGTGGAGTTGACAGAAGCGAAGCTGTGCCAAGGAATGTCAGACTATCTTGAAACCCCAAGCCGTAAGCACAATTTATGTGTGTGCACATGTACGTATGTTTGCTTGTTTGTTTGCTTGTTTGCTTGTATGGGTAGATGCATGCATGTATATGTATGTGTATATGTAGATGTGTCAATATACATGTATACACTGTATACCTATAGTATATGTGTATGTGTATGTATATGTTTATGAATACGTTTATGCATATGTGGATGTATGTAGTTCTGCATCCACATCTATATGTACACATATAAAGGCACACATACATACACACACAGACACACACATATACATATATACATATATATATATATACACATGCAACTACATCTCTACACATACATATACACATACATGTAAATGTAAAACATAAACATATATATGTACATACATACATACATACATACATACATACATACATACATACATACATACACAATCATGCATGTACATGTGTTTTTGGATGCATGAGCATATGTGTGTGTGTACATAGTTGTATACGTGATATATAGCTAGTTATATGTCATCGATTCTACATTGCTCTCTCTCTATATCTATATATGACGATGCACACACATATGTATAATCGGACTGCATACGCAAATACATACATGTGCGCATGTGCGTGCATGCAAACATACAGGCGTAAACATGCGCGGGTGTGTGTGTGTGGGTGCGCATGTGCGTATACATGTGCACATGCACGTATAAAACCTACCTATCCAGTAGCACATGTTCACACATGCATGCGCTACGGCTGTTACATGCAGCGCAACGGCCTGTTGCCCAGAGAACCCCCAGCTGAAGCCGAAAAACGAGAAGTCTTTCCAACCCCAGATGAAGCTGCGGCACAGTCAACTGCAAAACTCATGAGAATACCCAACACCCAAAAATAGAAAACCCACTTCTTCAACATCTTCTTGCGCAGCAAGTACCGGTATGCTCGCCTCCGCCGGGGCCTGCCAAAGAAATCGAGTCCGTTTATTGTGCTGGGGATCTGTATTTCGGATTTACATGTGTGCCCAAACAACTTCGACCAGCACAGTCGAAATTTCAAGCGACCCTGACCTAAAACACTAAACCACAAACGTTCGGCCGAAAACTAAGCCTTGGGGTCGTGTCAAGGAGCACCAACTCAAGACTGTGGACTTGGCCGAGATTTCGTCACCATCACGGCCTAGTAGACAATGTGTAAAGGAACCTTAAGCCTTAACATCCTTAAAGCCCAACTTCCGGCCTGCACCCTGCTCGGCACGCCAGTTCTGCCTGGTTTTGGGATCGACGCGTATTGGAGCTTCTTGTTTTCTTGAGGTGGGTTGCATGACAAGGACCCTAAGCCAACAAATAAGGGGAGACAGAAATTAGGGGAGATAGTGAAATTATATGCATCTTAAAAGGACATTAAAAAAGCCTACCTACTACTACTACTACTACTAGTACTACTACTACTACTACTACTCTCATGTGGGGGCCCTGAAGACCGGCTCAGAGTTTAACGGCTTGCGGATTAAGAGGCTCAGAAAGCCGACCATTCTGAAGTTCCATCATCTCCAGTAATTCTGTCAAGGTTCAATCCTGGCTAAGCCTCAACACTGAAACCCCGAACCCTAACCCTAACCCTGACCCCTAAATGCTACCATAAACCGTTTGATATAAATTTCGTCTACCCTTTTGCAGGCGGTCCGGTCAAAGGGGTCCATGTCAAATCGCTGAAAGCCTCGAGCCCAAAATATGAATCCGAAACGAGGGTTGCTGGTCGACAACATGCTCTTTTCAGGTGCACCAATCGGATTGATGGTCTGCTTGTGGAGCGCAAACGACTGGCCCGAAAAACGACACTCGTAGTCCGCAAGTCCTTTACATCCATGCAAAAAGCTTGCTGGGATGGTTTGGTGCCCTAGCTCTGCGCAACAACCCTCTCCGCAAAAATCCAAAGGCCCGTGTCGTAGAGGCTCCATCAATGGGCAGTTGGGGAATCGGGCCGCTGGAAATCACCCACCTGAGCCCCTGCATCCTAAACAGCCAGCCCGCCCTCAAAGCAACGAAGAGTCGGGCTTAGGGCTTAGGGCGCTGGGAGCTTCAAGTTTCAATTATAAACAAGGAGGCACACTAAAATAGTCGGATCCTTAGTAAAGCGAGGCGCCCTCAAAGCAACGAAGAGTCGGGCATAGGGCTTAGGGCGCTAGGAGCTTCAAGTTTCAATTATAAACAAGGAGGCACACTAAAATAGTCGGATCGAGGGGATTTTTGCAGACTCTGTAGACCCTGAAGATTAGGATCTAAGTTCCGAGAACAGCAAGAACCCACAAAGCCCAGACGACTAAAGTCCAGTCCTCCAAAGCGCGAAACCTTCCAACACTCTCCGAGCATCTGCGCCCTGCTACACCTTCTGTTTGTGGCTTTAGGGTTTTGGAGTCTGGGTTTCGGGTGACGAAGTACTGGTTCTGGAAGCAAGCTCGGCCCCAAGGCATCTTTTCCCAAAGGGCCAAACCCTTGAAGGTCAGGTCACCAGCATCTGAACGTGGTGATGTCCGCGGCGATGTCCTTCCCGGTGTTTGAAACTGTTAAGTTGTGGTTGAGGGCGATGGTGTAGGGCTACCGATGTGTCAGGGGAGGGGAGGGACGGTTTACCGTGTTCTAGACTATATATAGACTCACAGAGAAGCAGCCCGGGGTTGTAGCAAATAAGCTGAACCCTCAAGACCTCATCAACAGGGCTCTGCCACCGACGTGCGTATAGGCCCCAAACCATTCCACCCCCCCTACATATAAAGTCCAAACTGTAGGCCCCACACACCAAGCCTCAAACTAGAATATAGCTCCTGTATAAATACGGGTTTCTTCTGTGCTTCGCATGCTTGTTATCATCAGCACGGTTGTTATGATAGTTATAGCTTACACTCTATAGTATTTTGCAAAGGACCCCCCTTACATGAATGCTGCACTGGGTACTGTGGCGCCTGGGAGAGCGCGCATCACGTGCGCCTGTCATGGGCAGAGTTCGCGACGGGACCAGCCCGAAATCCCAACCCCTGGCCCCTGAACCTCTTGTTCCTTGATGGCTGGTCGGTGGTCCTTTGATGAAGCCTCATTCATCTCTTCTGCTATAGGGTAACGTACGACACTAAGTGCCACTACCAAAGAAACCATGCAACATCCCAAACCAAGTGAAGCAGACAAGGGAGTGTCCGTAAAAGGAGAACCGACAAAGGCCTTGAGGAGAAGTGGCGGGATCTTGAAGATCCGAGGTAGAGATATGTAAAGATGATGAGGGCCAACCTATGACTTAAACTGCACTGTTGCATCTCCCGGACAGCTGCGGCAAAACAGGATGTTGCCTGGGCCAGGGCTCGCCATCTGCCACCAAGGCCATGTTCCAAGCGACAGTGAAGGGAAGAATGGAGGCTTTGTGAGGGTCTCATCGGGGAACTTGGCTTAAGGAAAAGCTTGACAGGATCTTTATGCAAAGGCTTCGAGGCATCCTGTATGCCAACTAGACCATTGTGGTAAGTGCTGCCGTGTTACGAATTCTTGAGGCTTCCACATAGCTGTTTCGCTATCCGGACATGCAGCCGGCTCTTGGGAAAGCTTGCTGGAGGTTGGCACCCAGATCAAGACCCAGCCTGAACCATGTTCATGAGTGAATTAGGTGCTGGGTGGTGCGGGATTCAAGCATCAAGGTTTACATGTCGACGGTTGAGAGTTATGCCCGTTGTAGCGTATACATCGTGGCGCCGCGTCGAAAAAAAAAACAAGCTTGCAGGTTGCATGAACAAGCGGGACATGCTTCTGTAAGTGAGCCGATCCCAGCCTGGGAGGTTCTTAGAAAGAGCATGACACTTCTGACATTAGACTCCCCAAACCCTATAAGTAGTCCTTGTAGGCACGGTCTCAGGGATAAACTCAATCCCTGCGGTATGTATGGACCCTCTTGAACTTTGTTATGCCACTATGCAGGATGACGTAATCTGTTGATTACGGGCCTTGGCAACATGTGCTAAGCACCAGAGACAGAGATGCTTCTGCAGCCCTGACTAGTCATGCGCAATCATGAAGCCCTACCCTGAAGCCACATGCGGTTGTCTGCAACCAGGATGCGAACTGCTTCGGGCTTCGGGCATATCAGTATTCTGCCTAAGGTCCAAGTCTACAGGTGAAGGCAAAATTATTGAGGGGCAAGAGATCAGCCCCGAAGGAGATCTGTATTCTGCAAGCCCTGAGGCCGGTGCAACACGACACAAGTGAGCCACGCTTATCGCCTCGATGGAGTCGAAGCCCAACAACTTCAGTGAGTTTTGGTGTTTGAAGAGCACAACAACCTACTGGTAGCCGACTCACAAGACAAGTAAAGAACTAAAGTCTTGGACTCTTAAGCTTCGGCGCACCAAAGACGTCCACAAACTCAAATCCATCTGGTAGGCCAACCTTGAGTGGCGCGCAGATGGTGTTTTTTCGGGTTGCTTTATGGCGTTCTTCACGGGCTACTGCAACGGGACAACGGGCGACACTTGCTTCAGATTTCTCAAATGCCTCTATGAAACCCTGAACGCCTAACCACAGTTCACAGACTCAAGCCCGCGGAGTCCTGAAGAAACTCTTCAAAAACCTGTGCTGAAAGACCGAACCATAAAATCCCAGTGTCACGGATAAAAGCCCGTGATCATGCCAACTAAAGCAATGAACCCACGTACCTAGACCCTGATAGCCGAATCTTCCCAACAACCACGGAGGCTTTCGTATTTCTGCGCCCTACGCCTCGATACCGAGCAACTCTCCAAGAAAAGTAAAACCAAAAAAAAACCTATAGGCCCCATCAGGAAACCCTGTACCTTTGTATTGATAGAATAGCAGGCCACGCAGTACGCAGTATCAAGTCTTTGTAGGCCCTACGGCTCAGAGATCGTGGATCAGGGTATATACAAGGTAAGGCAGCCGATGGATCAGGTTTTACAAAGTTTTTGTTGCAGTTTTCTCGGCTTTCTGAAAGTGTTCTGCAAGGTTCTGTGCGGGGCTTGGGGTTCAAGGGACTTTCGGCTAAGGGATTCGATTTAGGGGAAGTCGCCCCAGAACTGTTCTGGACTAGTGCAAAACTCGCGGCTTCACGCAAACGAAAACACCTGGGTACCGGCCCTATAAAGCCTCAAATCGGAGTCCATCAAAGCTACATCTGACACTCAAATCAACCCTAAAACCCCCTAAACCCTATATAATCAAGCCTAAAATCCCCTAAACCCTATATAATCAACCCAAAACCCCCTAAACCCTATATACGTACACCTGAACCCTGGGGCCTTCTGAGCAAAGTCGGTGAGCATGTCGGGGTTGGATTCCAAAGGAACCTGGGATCGATAGCGTTTCGGGGCTGTTTGGGGCAAACTATAGTCATACGGTTTAGGGTTTAGGGTAGCGTTTCGGGGCTGTTTGGGGCAAGCTATAGTCATACGGCTTAGGGTTTAGGGTAGGGTTTAGGGTAGCTGTTTGGGGCAAACTATAGTCATACGGCTTAGGATTTAGGGTAGGGTTTAGGGTAGCGTTTCGGGGCTGTTTGGGGCAAACTATAGTCATGATGTTGTTGAATCGGGTTTATAAGGCTTATACGGTATCGAGTGGGCTGTTCTGTCTGAAAAAGGGTTAGTTAGGAAGACTCAATTTTGCCAGTGGTCGGGACTTGGCTCACTAGGAGGTTTTAGCGTTTCGCGCTTGCGGCTTAGGCTCAAAGCGGCAGCAATCAATAAAATGGTCAGACGTGACTCCTTGAGGCCTTTTGAAGCTATACTGTCTAGCCGCCGAGGACACCTACTTCTAAACACCCATGAAACATTCATGAAACCCCAGAACCGCGTGCAAAGGCCTTCAGTATCCTAAGGCTCTCAGCACGTGTATGGATGAGGGCATACAGCCTAAGACAATTCCGTGGAGGATGGGGCCTTGGCAAGAAGGGAACTGAAATTCACTCACACAGCTTTCGGCTCCCAATCCTGGATACTGCTGGATACAGTAATAGGAGGCCCTGTAGCTAGGGTGCCCCAGAAGACGCGCCTGCAGAAGAAACCCCTTAGCCTCAAGTCGAAAACGCAGAAGCCCTGAGCTCTTCTTCCCGCAAGCCCAGAAGCTCGAAGCTTCAAGAGCCCTCCGCGGAGCCCCCCAACTCAATGCCGGAAGTCTGAAACCGCCAAATCACCCTACCCAAACTAGTGATGACAAGCAACACTGTCACAGTGATACCACTAAGTACGGCGACTGCTGCTAGTGCACCACTATGACGACGATAGCTTTTACTTACTATGCCCTCGACTTCCATTTCTACAGTGCCTTTCAGCGTGCTCGCTTCGGCAACGCTGGCTGCATGGTGGCCGGGAAACCCAGTGAACTCGTTTCATCTTTTCCAGATCCATAGCTCTGGCAGCAGACGCAAGCACCAAAAGCACCCGAACCGGCGAATCCACTTCCAACAAGCCGGCAATGCTAGATCGCCAGCACAGATCGGTACGGAATCAAATAGCTGAAAACAATCTTGAATCTTCATGAAACCGCAAACTACATCCGGCACTGCTTTACCTCACCCGTTGCTCTAGGTTCAAGTCCGAAGTCAGCAAACTTCAAGGTTTCGGGCTTGCGAACCGCCTGGCAGCATGCAACCCTCTAGCTCTTGATCGCTGGACACCATAACAGCCACATCAGGAGCTCTTGTCGCAGCCATGCTTGAAAGTAGAAACAGCAATAGTAAGACCGGTGGTTCTGAAGTCTGGGCGGCCGACACCACAGTAGAAAGAACTTCGAGAGTCGAACAATGACACATGAAGCTTCCAAAGGCTTCCAAAGGAAAGGAATGCTCGGGTTTAGAGGGTCAAGGAGAACCAGATATTGCCTAGGACCTGAAAATACTGGCAAAGAGGAGCCCGACTTGCCAGAAGCTGAGGCTATGGCCTGCAAAACCCCGTACTGTACACACCAACTGCCCCTGGCTCAAGTCGCTGTCGAAACAACACTATGTGAGCAAGTGTGTATATATCTATGCACAAACGTACCTGAGTAAGTAATTCTGTATGTATGTATATACATGTATGTGCATGTGGATGTGGATGTGTAGATGCATGCATGCATGCGTATTTTCGTGTGCTTGTATGTAGCAACAAGTATATATGTGCAGGCATGCTTGCACGGATATATCTATGTATGGGTTGATGTAATCAGCATGATGTATGCACCCATGGATCTATGGATGGATGGATGGATGGATATTATAGGAAACACAGGAATCAGGCAGCAAGTCATGCGTAGCTTTTGCTCCAGGGCCCTCTGCTGGGTCGCACATACTTGCTGGACTCTGCGATGCTCAAGAACGGTTAGAGGGGACCTCCTCTGATGGCCCGAGAAAGCATTCTGGGTTTGCCGTGCAGTATTAAGGTCTGGGGGGAGGCGCACTCTTGCTTGTACTGTTTCCTGGGTCGCCCTCACTACTCCATGCCCTCAACGAGCTCTAGTCGAATCGCGATCTCGAAAAGACTCGTGACTAACTGCTGAACTGCAACGCCAAAATCCGAAACTCGTTTGGGGCACCGGGTCTAAGGAAGCGGGGCTTCGTTGACACTTGAAAGCGAATCTTACCCGATCCGGCAAAGGTGGCTGCGAGTACAGTACGGCCCGATGCTCCCGTGATCTTAGCATCTGCAACTAAAACCTCGGATTGTGTTCTGGAACGGTGCAGCTCGAGAAATCAACGCATTGAACCCAGAGCGAAATAAGAGTCCAGCAGTGCTTGTCGTCGAGGTGAGACATGGGGGATCATGGTGCATTTACGATGCATGTGCATGCTAAACGTTTACGCCTTGGGAGGTTACGGTTAGGGGTTTGCAGGGTTGGGGTTTCGGTGATTCAAAATTGTCTAGGTAATTGCTCGGAATGTCGGAATCACCCTTGTTCCTGTTAGCATCTCCATCCTATGGGTTGGGCCCGCAACTACAACGCTTGCAGAAGTCCTCAAATAAACTCCTTGAATAAGGGACTACCCCTTGGTCTCGCAAACCTTACAGTAAACCTACCTCGAACCCAAACCCTTAGTCTACAAGAGGTCGGCCATCATTGCTGCAGGAATGCCAGACTGCCTCGACTTCTGTACCTCGTATGGGCTCGGGTTTGCAGTATCGAGTCTAGGGCTCGGGTCGCAAAACCTGAAAAGACGAACCGTCACATCGAAGCCAAACAGTGTAATTGGAAAATCGACGTCTGAAGCGTAACCATGCAATCGCAAACCAAGAGAAATCAGGAAGGAATCGAAGAACCGGAGATCTTAGCACAGATATTCCTTAGCCTTTTACAAGCCTCAGAGGGATTCCACAAGTTCTCGGCGAAGATCTTCTGGGTCCGAAACCATCTGAACTTCAGACACGACAGCTGTCTGACAAAGCTGTAATTCCGGTATCTACGACGAATGAGCATGTGTGCCCGCTATGCTGTGGCTTAGGTCCTAGATTCCTAAATTCCGGAACTTCCAACATCTTCTTCACAGTTTCGTACCATCTATTTTCAACGAACACACAACTGTCCTACGTAGCTTCCTGAACAAATATGCGGCTTTCGAACACTCCCCAACCACCTGAGCTTTAAGGTCCCCAAGGTTCTCGAAGACTGAGCACATTGAACATAGGAAATGGGAATACATGTGTTCTCTCTATACGGTCACTCTTGTCAACCAGTCAGGGATAGGCAGTGCTGTACATGCTACATGCACGCATCCTGCTTGTGCCCATGCAGTTGTCGATACAAGTGCGGGCCAAATGATTAAGCTTGTGCCAGAACGTATACCGCAGTCTGGGGGTGTTGTATGTTCGAGCAAGGAAAGCTAGGCTTTTGGATCTGGCCCCACTCATCGGCCCAAGCTTGGCTGTGCTGCAGGGTTGGGTTTTTGAGATTACTACTTTGGAATTCGAGTGCACAGAACCTTGACCAACAACGAAGAATCCAAACCCCTGCCCCATAGTACGCAAGAAAAGCAGCGAGCTACGTTTACGAACACATCTCCGAGCGGAATTAATGGTTCCCTTGGCCCAAGCTTGAAACCAACCCCAAGCATACAAGTCTCAATCAGAAATTGGAAACTATTCACAAAGATTCACAAAGCGTAGCCTGAGAAAAGAGTCTTACACCCTCAATCCTGGTTCCCGAAACTCGTCTTGCAAAGGGGATGCAGAGTTCGTCCGCGGTCTCTTGGCCTTCACCAGGGTTTTCGGCTAGCGCGGTGTAAACGTGCCGTCAGAGTGCATCTCATGCTTGTTTGCTGTGTGGCAACAGTTTTTGAGATCCCGTCTATCCCTTTATCTACCTACCTAGCCACCTGGCTACCTGCCTACCTAGCTACCTGGCACCCGCTGCAACCTATAAATGACCCCTGAAACAACGTCGAAAGCCCTAACCTCGAATCCGGAACGCTAGAGTCTCAAGGGCTCAAGGGTCCTCAACATGCAACAGTGCAGTGCTCCACTTGCTGCCTCCCGCTCCTCTGTCGGAGGTCGGCTGGCACCGATACGCAGTCGCCCCCCTCGCTGCGCCATGCGTTGCGCACGGTGGAGCAACCTCGAAGCACGCTCGCGTGTTGCAACTCTTCGATCGTCATTATCGTGATCATGGTTCTCATGCTGCTTCCGAAAGCCATGATGGTGGCGGTAAAGATGCGAATCTCCCGAATCCTGTGGCTACTCTGACAGCTGGTTGTTGCTGCTGGTGTATGTTTGGATTGGATGAAAAGTGAAAAGCACTGGCTACATCCAAGGCAAGAACTGGACAGCTCCGTCTTGGCCTCCTTATGACCAGAACCCGAGACCATACTCATGCATATATATATATATACACTACTACTACTACCACTAATCTCTTCCCCCTAATATTAAAGCGCCCCCCCTCCCCCCAATACAACAACTGATTTCCGGATATTAGGGGGGTTTCGGTGCATCCGGGTATGAGTCGGATTGACAGCAAAGCGTCAGTACAGTCAGACAAGTCAACAGCGAGCGATTCCTGCGCAGCCGTTCCGGCGGCTTAGACCAGACAGTCAGCCTGCCAAACCTTGAGCCCTGGGCCCTAAAGCCTAAGCCCTAAAGCCCCAAGCCCTGAAGCTTTAGCCCTGAGCCCTAAACCCTTAAACCCTAAAGCTCTGGTCTCTTCGTTCTGACAAATACTGCTGTAGTCTTTGGCTCTATTAAAGCTAATACAATCCTAACTCCCCCCTAATGTCTTTAATTCCTTTTCAATTGTGGGCCCGAAACCGCAAAATTCCGGGGTCGGGAGGTTTTAATATTAGGGGGAGCTTTAATGTTAGGGGGAAGTGATTATTACTGCTACTACTACTACTACTACTACTAGCCACCCCCCCCCCGCCTACCAACCACCTGGCGCCTCAACCCATCGTCATCATCATCATCAACGAAAATGACAGCTGCAGAAGATGCAGGGGCTCAGGCCCCCTATCTGTGACAGCTGCAAAAGTTGCCGATGCTCACTTGCCTTAACTGTCACAGATGCAGGGGCTGAGGCTCCCTATCACTGTCACGGCCGGTGAAGTTGCAGAGGCTCAAGCCCCAAAACAGCAACAGCAACTGGAGTTGCAAATTCGATGGGGAAGGAACTGCCAAACCACAGGTGGTCGGATAGTACAAAAACACTGTAAATACCGTGAAACACGCAGGTGCTGCCAAGAAGGTTGAAAATTCCCAAAACCTGGAGCGCAACATCTCGGACACCAAAACCAAAGATGCCAGCTGTACGTGGGAGGGGCTCGCCAACACCCTTAAAGCCCAGACCTCAGCGTAGGAGGGTTTGTTTTTGAAGAGGTGCGTGGTGTTCGAGAAGCTGCCTGTACGTCATCATGCCCCCCCCCACCCCCCCCGGAAGCAGCAATGCTGCTAAAGAACGGTGGTTAGCAATGGACTACGACATGACCAGGGTACTTTAAATACCGCGCAAAAATCAAGCTTCCCCCCAACCAATTTCGAGCTTTCGCCGAAAGCCCTCGCAAAGCCNCCCCCGGAAGCAGCAATGCTGCTAAAGAACGGTGGTTAGCAATGGACTACGACATGACCAAGGTACTTTAAATACCGCGCAAAAATCAAGCTTCCCCCCAACCAATTTCGAGCTTTCGCCGAAAGCCCTCGCAAAGCCCAATGTCGAGTTCGCAAAGTCCAGAGTGCAAGTGGTGACTATATGAGATGGTCCGACATCACGAAAGTACTGTAACAACCGTTTCTGGAGATTGTTCGGGGGGTCTGCATAACAATGTCGTCATCATCCCCCCTCTCGCCCGACCCCTCCCCGCAAAATGCAAGTCCAGAATCGGAAGCTTGAGTTTGCAAACTCGCAAGTGAATTTTGAAGCTTCATAAGATGTTCCTACATGAGGAAAGTGCTGTAAATACCAAGTAAAACGGATGTGTGCGAAAAGAGTATGTAAGAGGGGTGGTTGGTAGGGAGGGCGCATACTACTACTACTACTACTACTACAACTACTACTGCTACTACTACTACTACTGCTACTACTATTACTACTACTACTACTACTACTGCTACTACTACTATCATATATAGATTTATATACACACACATATACATATATATACACACCCCTACACAGTACATACATACATACATACATACATACATACATACATACATGCATGCATACATGCATACATGCATACATGCATACATGCATACATGCATACATGCATACATGCATACATGCATTCATGCATTCATGCATACATGCATACATGCACACATGCACACATGCACACATGCATACTTACTTACTTACATACACACATACATACGTGCACACCCATCCATCTACCCATCCTTGCATCCTTACATTGGTCCATCCATGCATACATGCATGCAATCATACCTAGATGTGCATGCATAGATGTCAATACATACGATAGAAATTGTTTCCGCAAGATATATACACTATGTACACACCTTCATCAGTTCCCACAAGAAAGTCCAGCCGTGAGACCTGAACCCCATATCCCATGCCTGAAGCTGACATTGGAATCAAGAGACAACCTTCCTAAAACCTGAGCCCTTCTCTTAGATCCTGGAAATCCGTAACGTTGAACCTCAAACCCTACCCTTATGGACTCTCACGCACGAGAAGCTGTCCGATGGGGGTCATGGGCGTCACCTTCGAAGCCACAGACGCCGGGGTCGTCCGAACGGAAGCTGGACTGGCCTTGTCCAACAGATGATGGCTCTATAAGGGGTCGGTAATGTTAAGGGCTTTACAGGGGTCTAGAGTGTGTTGTTGAGGATTTAGGATGCATCGTGACGGAAAGAATCATGTCTTAAAGGAAGGGACCCTCGCATAACAGAACAACCCTAAACACTCAAAGAAGGCCCAGCAAGCGGCAACCTCAAAACTTGGAGAGTGCGATTTCTGGGCGCGGGTTTGAGGCTGCCGTATGAAAACCTACATGCCGAAATGTTGTGAACCCGAAGCACCTTGAGCAACGACTCTAAGCTCTCCGAAGCCGGTGGGTGGGCTAAGGATGACTACCATACCTAAAGGCCATGACAATTCTGAGTGACATCTTTCTGGCTTCCACCATAGTTCGTCGAGATGAAGATGCATCGGTCAAGAAGGCGCAGATTTGGGGCCACGGGCATCTCATATACCCAATACATGGCTCAAAGCGGAATGGCAGTGCTGACTTCGGAAGCCGGTATGTTTGCAAGTCTAGGACTCCAGGACCCTGGGATGTCCAACTGCTACACTTCAGGCTGAAAGGGGGAGCAGCGAAATGACATATGTAAAGGCAAGCACGAAGCCTGATCCAAAAAAACACTTACAATACCCCATGGCCCATGGCGCATTGTACCCAAAAATACAAACCCATAAGCTGTGAACGCAGACCCCTTCCGTGCCAAAGAAGCGTTGGGAGTCAGCCCAAGAGCTTTCAAGCGCTCCTGGTGCGGAATTTTGGTATTGTTACAAATCTTCTTTTAACGATTTAGTAAACCTTTGAAGGCTCAAGTCCTGCACCTTCAAGGACCTTCAAGGGGCACACGCTGCACCAAGGTTTCACAGGGCTGGTGTCAACGTTCATTTTCTAGTTACCCTTTGAGCTTTGAGGTCTGTAGATTGTCGCTTTGCTATGGCAATGGGTAGGCGGTTCTACTTCGAGAAAACTAAACCCTCGACCTTCAACCCAAAACAGAGAGCGCGAGAGACACAGCCAGAGAGACATTTAGACAGACAAACAGATAGCAGAAGGAGGGTTCTTCTGCGGTCGTTGGAGGATTTGCGCCTGACATTTAGGGCTTCACACGTTCCAGTTCTCCACAAAACCATTAGACTTAGAATAGGCTGGTGGCATGCAAATTAGTGCAAGTGTATGGCGTCATAATTACGACAATTGTGAGTCACCGATCCCTTTCTTAGTCTGCGACCTGAGCAGATGTTCATGGTCCTAATCTCCGTACTAGACAGATGGCACTTGCCACCGATTCGACATCCTGCTAGCCCTCTTCTAAGTACAAGTTTCTCTGGAGAGGCCAACGCCTTTGACCGGGAAGAACCTCCCCATCCCAACCTCGCAGCCAGAGATCGGCGTCTATCGCACAAACCCCACAGCAGAATCCGGAAACTCTCCCAGTCAATGCCTTCAGGATGAGGTTTGGGATCCGAAACCCTCTCTCGAACTGTCAAGTACAGAAACCAAAAGCACCAACCCTGAGGCCCTCCAGATATTCTCCCTACCTACCCCTGGCATCCTAAGCATGCCCTCCTGTGGCCTTATGCCATAAAAGCCTTTCAAGCTCAGTATGTCGATCCGTCATAATCACGAATCTTCAGAAACAAACAACTTAGCATAACAAAACCTTCTAAACACCATTATCAAAACAAAACACTCTGCCGCTGCCTTCTTTGAATTCTGCTTCGACTCTCTTTGGCGCTGCATGGCCCCTCGCGCGAGCTTCACAGCAGCACGGTCCCGAGGAGACTCCTCCACTTCTCGTGTTGTGTTGTCATAGGGTTTTGTTCACTTCTTGGGCGTTTCGGACTGAAGGCTTCGATGCTTTAGGGTTGAATCGATAGACGGCACATTGGCCCAGAAACTCCCATCACACTGTGGCTGTGGCCCAACACTCAAGACTGAAGACTTCTTATGTGCGTTGGAGACGTCCCGTACAAACTGCACGCGAAGTCCTTCACAACAACACCTTGAACCCCTTAACCCTGCATTCCAACATCTACAACCTTCAGGCTCAACCCTTGTCAAACTCATGCCAGCGGGCAGGTGAACTCCCGATTAACGCCAGAGCCGGTTAAGATCTGATAGCTCTTGGGATTAATAGTGTGAGACCCTGCCTCGGCCCGGAAAAAGCTGAACCTCGATCCCTCACCTCGATATGTACTATATACCCTCACCCCAAAAAGACAACAAAAGAAGAGGAGCAACGACACATGCAGAACGACGTTGCGAACGTGAGACATGCATAATGACATTGCGAACGTGAGCTGCGCAAAGCAACAAACACAGTTAAAAACACATGCACAGACACACAAAACAACGTACATATGTAGATACATGTGTATGTACATATGTATGTACATGTGTATGTACATGTTTGCATATATGTCTATAGATGCACGCATATTGATTTGTATCTGCACACGCCAAGCACCAAATCCTGAACTCTAAACTCCAACCACCAACTTTTCAAAAAACCAGTACTGGACCTCTAAACTCTAAACTCTCTACAAGCACTCGCGACCTCACGCCAACGAAGCAAACGCCAGGTTTCACGAAGGTCATGGCGCCATTTCGGGCCAACACAGGCAGGGTCATCAAGGCAACCCCTAACTGCAGCGGTAAAGCAAGGAAAATCTTGCAGAATGCGCTTTAGCCGAGCGACAGGACCGTGCGTGACGGAGTCGCGCAACAGTAACCCACGTACCAAATCACGTACTCTAGGAGCAGAGACGATACGACCAAGGGTGCAAAGGGTTTGGTAAGGGAAAGCGAAGGCAGGATCAATGGCAGGCGAAGCAAGAACAGTGAGCACCACGCCGACAGAGGCAAGCCAATGTTCCTTCTGCCAAATTAAAGGCAAGTCAAGACAACGGTACGGAGAGCACGCAGGGAATCCTTAGACCAGTAGCCAGGATGCGTGCCATGCCCCCAGACCGCCTGGGTGACGCTGGACTGTATGATGCCACAACGGCGCTGCCACGAAACCGGAAGCAAGCGAATGCGTGCAAGCGTGCTGCACCACTTAGAGCGACGGGACTCATCCAAGGCAGAAGGCTCCAAGGAAGCCTCGGCAGCAACAACGCTGCCACCAACCAAACGCAAGTCAAGAGAATGCGACCCAAGACCGGGGAACAAACCTGCAACAAACGAGTCCCCAAAGGTGTGGGATTTGCGAGGACAAAAGGCCCCACCAATGGCAGCGACAAAAGCAAGGGACTAAGTGTGCACCTGCTTCAAAGTACGAACAACCGTGGCCTCGGCAGGAGCAGAGGTAACCACCGACAAGTCATCAGCAAAAGAACGCGGAACGGCAGCCGGAACCGTGTGGCCAACATGCTCCAGCCAAACGCCCAAGATTGCATTGAGACAGAAAGGGCTGATAGGACAGCCCTGAGGAATGCCAGACGAGCTGTGAAACTCACGTCCAAGCACCCCGTTCAACCGAAAGCGACGGTGAAGGTGACGGTAAAAGCCAGCCAGCGGGCGCAAGATGCACTCAGCGCAACCGCGCCGCCGGAGAATCTGAATCAACAGGCAAGGAGGAAGGGCATCGAATGCCTTCTTAAGGTCGAAGGAAATGCCAGCGCAAGGATGCCCCTCAGCTTCAGCAGCTTCGAGGTCAAGAGCAGTAGCAAAGAACAAGCCCTCAGCGGAATGCCCTGGACGAAAACCGAAAGCACCATCCGCCAACCAGCGATCTTGCCAAGGAACAATGTCGGACAACCGCGCCTTGGCCCACAGGCGATAAAGGCAACTGAGAATGCTCAAGGGACGCAAGTCAGACGGACCAGGCTCAGAAATGGACGAATCTTTAGGAATCAGTGCAACAGCTGCGCACGTCATGGAGTAAGGCCAGCAGCCGGTATCTTCCACCAGCTGCAACAACAAGGCAAGCTCGTCAAAGAGAGCAGGGCAACACGCAGCAACGGCCTTAAGGGCAGCAAAGGACCAACCATCCAGGCCAGCGGCGGTCAATGCAGAAGAACTAACAGCTTCGCGGAGGCGAGAGCCAGTTAGGGCAGTGTGTGGCATTGAAGAAGAAGCCATGACCGAGCCGAACTGAGCAAAGAAAGCTTCAGCATCAGGCTCGCCGTCAGCAAACTTGTTAAACACAGGGGACCACGCCAGTAGCATGGCCTTAAATTGCTCAGAGAAGTTGGCAGTGGGGGCGACAAGGCGAGCGGCATCACCAAGCACAGAACCCTGTGACGCAGGACGCCTTTTAAGCCAGCCATGGCACGAACCAACGCTAGCACGCATGCGGCGAGCCCAAAGCTGCAACCGAACAGCGCGTTCATGTGCAAGAGTGGTCTCAAGCTCGTGCGAAAACAGCTCCAGCAAGGTACGCACAGCAGGGCGAGAAAAGGGCACAGAGCCAGCGAGGCATACAAGCCGACGCAAACGAGGAGGAAGTTGAAAAGTACCCCGAGCAATGCCAGACCAAGTGGCAAGCAAACGCTCCACAGGCACAGTAACACGAAGCAGCTCACGGCAGCGGCGAAGGACGCGCAACATGGCTTCACAAGAATCCGAAATAGCGGCATCGTTATGGCAGGAGGGGGACATAAACGTCTCCCGAATTCAACACGACCGCGGCCAGAACCAACGGGAGTATCACCCATGCAGGCTTGAAGGCAGGACTCCGCCAGCCGACTCCATTCACGAGCGGCGGCTTCAACAGACATCGAAGCAACAAGCCGACGAAAAACAGAACAATCGGAAGGTCAACGACAGAATCTGCCGTGACACCAAAAGGCAAGCAAGGGTCTTCAAACAGAGGGGACGAACGCAACACCCGCTGTGCAGAGGACTGAAATTCAACTGTAAGCGATATCGGCCGATGCCCGGGGAAAAGGCCAGCATCACCACGAGAATAGCCCCGCACAAGCTTGGCAGCAGCAGGGTTAACAAGGACGAAATCGATTCGGGCCGAAGCCCCTCGAGTGGAAGTGCCACCAGAGTCAGAAGGAGCGGCCCAATCCAAGCCGTCCCGCCAACCCAGCTGCAAAAGCCGCTGAACCATAGACGATTCGTGAGGCTGAGCATTGAAAAGAATCCCAGCGAGCCCCCGCGGGGCCATAAAGGCAATACACCAGGAGTGCACGCCGACCATCCCCAATCCAAATGAAGGAGGCGGTGAGTCTGGCATCCAAATAAAAGCGATGACACAAGTCCGCCGGAGTCCATAAAACCCGCCGCGCGGCCCAGAAGGCAGAACAGGAAGCGTGTTGAGACACACCGCGCTGGTCGTGGGAGGCAGAAGGAGCACCCCACAAATGGAACCAACCATTGCTGGAAGGACCCCAAGAAGCTTGTAACAAGGAGTCCGCGTGAGACTCACTCACATTAAGCATGCAAGAGTTCAAAGACTGAAGGGCCGCCCAACGACCCGAGCCGCGGATACCATCAACATTGGCAAACGTGATAGAACCGCAGCTAACAACCCGCTTCGAAGAAGAGCCCTTCATGGATGGCGACCGCCGCGCATGCCTATAGCGGTGCCCTCAACGGCTTCCGAAATCAAGCGTTCGGGCAGGGGCCCGCTCAAGCACTCATAATGCTGATCCTGGAACCAAAGCGCCAAAACCCGACTAGCCGAAGAGTTATTATAGATCATGGGAGGCTGATGCGGGGCCGCATCAAGATACTCAGCAAGAGCGGTGACCTCAAGGCCACCGGCCCATATGTGACGCAAGGCGACACGGTCAAGATAAGCACCAAAGTCACGGCCTGGCATAGGCGTGGCGTCAACCTCGGGACAATTGCCGTCCCACATTTCCTCGAACTTATCAGACAGGAGCCGCATGTGAGCGACAGTGCCCAAACGAAGCTGGAATCCGGAGACCCGCTCGGACAAACGATTAGCGCAAGATTGGGATGCAGCGAGAAACAAACAGTCCCCTCCGCCCCCATTGCTGTCACGAGACATGCCCGGCGGCACAGACAGAGTAGGAAGCGGGTTGTCACAACCAACCTGAGCAACGGAGGAAGGAGCAGCAGAGGCAGTAGAGTCCGCAAGGGCCGATGAGGGATCTTCGCCCTCGGCGTCAACCTCAACCTCAACAGCAGGACTGACAGCAAGGCGCGTACCAGTGGGAGCCTTACGCTTGGGGGGCCTAGAGGGCTCAGCAATGCGCTTAGGCTCAGGCCTCGGGATTGAAAAGGAATCCGCGCACGCAATGCGAGTAGAGTCCCGCGAATCGGTACGCGTAACAATGGAAATGCGACAAATACGATCATCAATGACCGTCTCAAGGCCCTCACCGAAGTCATCGGAAAGGATAGCCCGGAAAGTCCAAGATGCAGAGCGGCCGCTCCGCGAGCGGCTAAGGACCTCAGAAGAAACAAATCCACAGTTGACAAGATGAGCCGAAACCTCGGGGGCGGCCCACGTCAACGGAACGCCCTTAAGGCGAAAAGTGCGAATGACAGGCGCGATGAAGCCAGGCTTGCGTAACCCAAGTTGCGAGGCCCCGCAAGCGATGCCCAAGTCCCCCGAAGAGGAGACGACCCGAGAAACATAGTCGAGCCAGACTTCGTCCTTCAATCGGGGAACCCAATCAATACCATGCGTGTCCCCCGAAATCCAATCAGCGGTTTCCCAGCTGATGGGCTCAACAAAGAAACGATGACCCTGGTGCGCGTGGCCGCTTTTTGAAAGCAGCAACGAAGCAACCGAACCAGTGACTCGCATCAAACCCTGAACTGCAGGGCGGCCGCCTTGCTCACCAGCACGCAACTGCCAGTTCCAGGTGTCAATAACATCAGCCTGCTTAACCCCCGCACCCGAGGCCAAAAGCGGGCAGCAGCCCCAGGCTTGTCAGAGACCTTGGGCCAGGAGTCGGACTCACAGAATCTGCGATCGGCCTTGCATTTAAGCACAACGGAATCACCGGCTTTGACCTTAGAGGATACTGCCTTAGCCAGCGGCTTCCACTTGATAACGGGTGCGGCACTAGACATGCGAACAACGGTGCACGAGCGCAGTTGAACTGCATTGCCCTGTGCAAAAGGTACCTGAACACCGGTGGCAACCTCAAGCGCATTCGCATCATGAGCAAGAGGATGATGCAGCTCAACATCCGAATGAATGACAATGGTGACGGGCACCGCGCGACTGCCATGTAGCATGGTGTGTAGCAAATGCCAGTCCTTTACATCAGTCAACAGCAATACAGAGGGGCTGATAGAGGAAGCATCGTCCTCATACAAGTCAACCAAACGTGGCAGAGCGAGAAACTTAGAATCAGGCCAGTCCTGCTTGCGCAATATCCAAGGCTTCGGGATAGGCTGAGGCTTGGCAGATACAACAGCGGGGTCATTCAAAGTGACCTTGCGAGGAGGAGTAGCGGGCTGCTCAGGAGGAGCAACAGGAGCATCAGCATTAGCAGAAGCAGCCTGAGCACCCATGGGCTTGCGAAACTTACGCTTGGTGCGGCGAGCTTTGGCTAGGCCAGGTCGCTTAAGCACGGCACGCAACTGATGAGCAACATCGTTCCCAAGGAATTGGGTAACGATAATGAGCAACATTTCAATCAGCATCTTGGCTTGATTGGCGGAAGGTCCTGGGTGGGAGGCCTCCCCAATACGAACACCTGCGAAGGGTCCCCTTCGCTTACACAACGAGGAGATGCGATTCAATACCAACTGATGCCAGAATCTCACTTCGGAGAAGGCACAACACTCGATGATTACAGCACACACTTCGAGAATGGTGTTCATGATATAACTGACAGCATGCAGTCGCGGTTGCACGGCCCTCACAAAGGATTGGCCTATGCAGCACAACAATGAAGATTCCGTAACCTGGTTGCACTGGACAACCCCTAGGCCCTGAAATATCTCCTCGGCCACGCGGAAGCTCGGCCCGATCTCTTCTTCCAGGAGCCGTGGGGTTGATGCCTCGGCTCTAGGCTGTGACACTACAATATGCTTTTATTTCGTATAATATAGTATATTATAGTACAATATAGTATGATATAACATATAACATGGTAGTGCCATAGAACATAACATGTTACATGCTCTGGTAAAACATGGTATAACGGAATACACTACTATGATAAGGTAAAATATAAGAAGTATGACATAACATAATACAGTGTAGCATAATACAACAAACGGATGTACAATATAAATGATATAAAAACATGATTGAACATAATAGAATACAATACATTACAGTACAATCCAACATAATACATGGCAACATCTTAGAGCATAAAAATGATACATGTTCTATTATATCATGATATAATGTATTATTTTAGCTACCGAAACACAAAACATGATATTATAGTTTAATACAACAAACTCTATTCACTCATGACATAAAAACAAGATACCATGATACGATACACTATAATATAGTATCATGGAACATGTAGTGATATAGGTACATGTTACAATATGATATGATGTACTATAATACAACACAACATAGAAAGGATGATGTACTATAAACTGGCATAATACCGCAACATGCAATACAATACATTACGATAGAGAATACCTAAATTCAGTGGAGAACCGATTTCACAAAGCTACACAGAGGCCATGTGAGTGGCAAAGAGCAGCATCAGACCGTTGGCAGAAAGCACGAGCTATACCTAAAGCTACGAAGTGCACCGCATGTCTGTGCAGGAATGATACAGGCTTCAGGGAGTGGGTTGTAGGATCTAGAGGCTCGCACAAACACGACATGGAAGCCTTGCAGTTCGAAATCTGGTCCCTCATGCACGCAAGCGCCTGCAAACCGACAAACCCATACTCTGTAGGTTTCCAATTGCAGCTGCCGATCCCTGAAGCGGAAGCACCCGGAAATGCTACGACTACCTGCATGCATTGAGGACACAAGCCTGCCAGAAACTACAAGTGATATTTAATTCCTGCGGGAGAAGGCAACAATGGAAACCAACACAAGTGCAGTCAGTCGCCCAACGCCGGTAAATCCGAGCCAAGTAGAAACCGTGTGTGTCATGCGGTATCTTATCTTGGTTCTTGGCATATGCCAAAGTGGCAGCAGGCTTGCTGCGGACAGAGCACGATCTTTCCAAAAGTCATAAACGGAGAAACACCATTGTCACCAGGAGCCATCGCCGGCGTGCTAACAAAGTTAAAGTTACCAGCCTGCACAAGCTGGATAGAAGCTGATATGCTGGGTTTTCAGGCCTATAGGGCTGAGACGCTATGAGTTCATATTTCGGCTTCAGCAACACAGAAAGCTTCCAGAGATGAACCCTCACACCTCAAAGACAATAGTCTGCACCTGAAACTGCAAGACATGCGATCGCAGGCCCGTTTTGCTCCCTGAGTGTCCATGTACCTATAAAGTTAACATGCTGGTCCTGAGGGAGATAAGCCGTATCATGACTTCACGGCCAGTGGTCCCATGAAACTTGTCAAATCTGCAGCCCTAAGCGCCAAAGCCACAGCCGCTGAAGAAAAGCACCCAATAACAATAGCAACACATGGATGGGCGTGTTTTAGACTCGGGCTCCTGCCAAAGGGAGTTTAACTCTGCAGTACTTGATCTTCTGGTGGGATGCGAGCATTCAACACCATGCTAACAAGAATTCTCCACGTACCTACTTCACGAGAGCCGATGATGCATTTAAAAGCTCGCCTGGGAGTTCCGTTGGTTGATCGGCGTCTCCAGCCGCCCACCTACCTTGGCTGCTTCGGCAGGGTTCGAGGTTCACGGGTTGGGTTTTTGGGATTTAGGATTTCGGAATGTGGAGAATATGACCTGTCCCTGTCAAGAGCGTAAACGACTCGACCAGAAGATGTATACCGAAGGTGACCGCTACTTCGGCTACTTTGTAAGTTCTGTCCAAGAGGCTGCTGTAGGGTTGTGGCTGCATTGAGAGTGCCCTTCACATGAAAACTACTACTAAGCCTGCAGATTACACGAGTGTGCGTACTTTCCAAACTCCTGAGAGCAACTGAGACCCAGAAAGTCTCCCATCGACGTGTACTGATGTATCTTCATCATTGCATGAACAACGACATTCCCGAACACTCAAGAGCACTGCTACTCGGAAGACTAGCGATGGCATTCTTGTCTACATGTTCCTGTGCTTATAATTTGCTAACTCCTTGTACTTGCTATCTGGCTACGTACTATACCAGTGCTTACAGGGGTGTGCGCAAATCCAAAACCACGCAGCAAAGACCTGGGCATATTCCTCTATCCCTGACCAAGAACCCCTACATCTGAGAACTACGAACCCTAAGCCCTCCAGAGAGCCTTAGACGTGAAGACCCCGACACAATTACGGGTTGGTCGGGATTTACCGGGCGACCCGAAATCCTAGGCCTAAACTCCAAGCCTTATATTATTACCCTAAACTCCTAATCCCGAAGCCGACCATGAATGAAGCCGCTGAGCCTCAACACCAAACCGTTTATTATGCAGCGAGTTTAAATCCTCAAGCCCAACCCTAAACCCTTTATGCCGAGTTTTCAACCTAGACCCCAGAACGCGATCCCAGGAGCAGCTCGAAGCTGACCGTAGTTGTGGAGCGCTGCAATCGAAAACGTACCGTTCTGCAGGGGAAGCTTCGACCGGAGGCTTGGGGTTTCGGAGGCTACTCTGCGACGACCATACGGGGATGAGAGGGGGTGATGAACCCAGGTGATTACTGAGGCTCTCGGGGCTGTATAGTTTTCAGGAGATGCTTTGTGGCATGGGATGACCGGAAGACGGACGTTTAGGACTTCAGCTTGGGGATAATGGCGTGATTGTCCAGGAAGCAGGGCGTAACAGAGAGACAGTACGACCACCAGACGAATGTGGCAGCATGAGTCTTGCCAGCAAGCTTAAATTTCAGCTCGACAACTCAATCATGTGTACTGTAGAGCCTACATGCCGAGCCTCAGGGCTTGGGGCATAAAGACTGACTTGATTAAGGTGTGGACTTTTTCGGTTTAGTCTTGGTTCTTCCGGTTTCAGATGTTCATGTTCTCTTCGAGGCTTAACGCCTCTAATGTCATGGTCTAGCGGGCTACTGTAGGATGATATAGGGTGCCCACCTGCATAAGCACTAGTCTCAACCCGAAACCCTGCACATTCCCATCCCAAAAGAAGCTTAGGCTTGGGCTCAGTTTTTGAGAAAGCACAATTGCTGCCAGAACACTTGTAGGCCCAATATACCTGAACATATTGAAGCCCTATCCCAAGTATCAAAGCCCCCATAAACTACCTTTGTTGAAGCTCAGGGCGGATAGTCGTCGGGGTTTGGGGAAGACCGGAGCTGGTTTCCTTCAGCATCTTCGCGAGGACATCTGCTAGCCTGAGCTTTTCCACACTAAGTGGGACTCGTCATGAGAAGAAATGTGGTTTCGGAGTAATGCCTTGCCGTTCTTCTTCCAACGGCAACACTTTCTGCCAGTGAAGGTGAAGTTTATAAGGGGAATCGAGGGATGGCATCAGGCGTGTCGTCGATAGCACAATGAAAGGCTCATTGCCGCCATGGCACTGTAGCCCGTTCTCCCGTGCATGCTTGGCAGCGATCGCGGCCATCAGAGTTTCATCCAAGTCAGACTGCTCTTGGGAAGTGAAGCCTAGGCTTGTAGAGCGGTTTAAGATTTAAATGCGGTTTAGCGTTTAGGGTTTCGGGTACTGAAGGCTCTTGGGGACTAGCGTTTAAGAGTAGGTGCAAGAGGTTCAGGCCAGTAGAGAGAGTCGGTGCTGCAACCCAACCATCGAAAAACACAGCTTGCGGTTCAAGCTGAGACTGTTAGACCTGTGGGCGCCAAACAAGACCCTAAGCCAAAAACATCCCTCGAAAGATTCAGTCCTGAACCCTCGAATCCAAACCCTGAGCCCCCAAGGAGATGTGAATTTCGTAATATCTTATCATGAAGGTCTAGGATTTACGGCTTGTGCAACTAATGGGGGTATAGTGTTCCGTGAAAATCGCTATGCGAAAATGACTAACACCTCTTGTTCAACTTCTCGCTCAGCGCCGACACCTTCAGCCCATAACTCTGTGCAATGATGCACACCAATGTTGCAAGCAGCTTTGTAAACACGCGAGACCGATTCATACGTAGGTTAGGCGGTTAGACCTTACCAACCTTAGACGCCAAACGGCCCTAAACCGCCTGAGTCCGTAAACATGCGCCAAGAGTTTACGAACCTTGAACCCCAAGCCGAATTCGAATGCCAGGAAGCGTGTATTTCTACATTCAATGGCCGGCTTGTCAGCAGTCATCGACAGCTCCCCTTTGGGCTTAAAGTACAGCGTATTTCTCGCCTCGTTTGGAGTGAGGGTTCAGGATATTGGGCACGTGAAGCAACTCCCGATTCGGTTTTGCGATAGACTGTACAGTGAGAGCAAAACCGCACTTGAACAGAAAGATCCTCTGGGGCATATAGATCTTTACAATGGGGAACCTTAGGTCTTCGAGAGCTTTTGGATCCCCCCGTGCAGTGTGGAGGGTATGGGCCAAAGGGGCTTAAGGTCAATGCTGAAGTCGTAGAGCATTCCAAATCCAACGTATGAGTTGAACCCGAAGCACGGCAAGTTCAATACTTCTACTCGAGAGTCCGCTAGTCTGCATTATAGCAGCAAAGTATGCCTACAACCAGCTCAACTTGTTCGAATCCGAACTTGTTCAAATCCGGCTCAGGGATTGCGTAGGGTCGTTAAGGCTCCAGGGATCCTTGTCTCCAAAACGTGAAGTCCTCCCCCTCTTGCCAAGAACAGGGCCTGGAACTCGCAGGTCATGATGGTGCCGGGCCGATTGACCTCTTCTTTAGTCTTATGTCTCAAACTCTCTGGTGTTTGCGGCCATTGAGTCCGTTTCTCGCTTCACGTTCACACTGAGATGTTTGGGCTTCGAAGATCCAAATACATGGAGACTTGAACTCCAAAGCCGCAAGGACCAAAAGGAACCGTGGAATTCCTTTGGTACAAACCTGAGGCGCCGTAGGGCCGAACTGAAGCCCACTCCATGCAAAAAGTCCGCCACAAAACCTGTATCTGCATCGAAACATAAAACTGTGTTTGACGATCAAACCTCAGAACCAGACCTCTGAAGAACGCTGCCCAGCTCAAAGAAGGGGCTACGAGACTTGGCTTTTACTTGTCCGCCACATCTCTTTACAATACACAACTCAGCAAAACATTAAGCCTGCCATTTCGTCAGCAAAGCAGTCGCCTCAACTTTGTCGAAGTCCAAGGCCTGCTCCTTGCACTTCCTGGGATGAAAATGGATGAGACTTGGGCTTCAAAGGTTGGATCTTGGAGCTTTGTATTCAGCAATTGGAGAGTTGCCCTAGCCCATGAACCAAAACCTTGACAACTATGGCGTCACGTGTTGTTTTGCTGGCTGACATGTTGGAAGCCGGAGGCCTTATGCCAAAGCACCTTCAGGACCCACAAATTCTGTGAGTACAAACCACAGGCTGGCTGGGGTACTGTGGCAAAGCATGTGAGGAACTGCACAAACAGGACCCCACAAGCCCTAAACCGAGATGACTTCAACCCTCAACTTAAGCAGGGTGGACCTGGCAGCAGGCCCTTCACATCTGCCCGGCTTGGCATGCCCTTTAAAATGGCATGTAAGTGAGGAGCCACCATGTCGCTCAACAGAGGGAAGGGCGGGAGTGCCTGGAAGAACCCAGATTCCCCGCTACAGATCAAGATCCAATTCCTATAGAAGTACACAGGGACTGTAGGGGATCAGACCCCCAAATGAATCCCGGAGTGAATTTGGAGTACAAACGTTGATACACGGAGTCAGAGACCAAGTGCTACCCAAGATGCGTGTTGTGCTTGAGCTCGGGACCCTCTACCTCGTTGAGGGCTTTGGCACAAATTGCACAAATTGTAAGAATGTCATTATGAATGCGAGCTTTCTCCATGCTCTGTGTCTGGGGTCAGGGTCTTAGGTGTACGTCCCAGGGTGGCGGCCTGTGGGCTTGAGGGGCCCAAGAAATCATAAAACCTGTCTTCTTCTTCCGTCAACTTCGCATGCGACGAGCTTAGGTACGGTTATTAGGAGGGCCCACAGGCTTCAGCGTCCTTGGGTTCTAACGGTGCCTGCTTTCATCTCTCGTCTCTGAAAACCTAAAAACGTGCCATGAGCGTTGCTCCCTCTTGCTCCCTTCGTATATACCTGTTTGTGAGCTTATGGCTGGAAACGACCCCTATCCCGCCAAATCGAACCTTTAAGCTGATATCGCAAGACCCGAAGTGGCAACGAAAACCCAGAAACCTTAGGCACAGGTGGATGCTAAGCCCTGTCTAGTCGTTTCGTTTTTCGGGATGACGAGCCCAGAAAACACGATATTCGTTTGGAATCCGTACCCATCAATGCAAACAACGAATTCGATCAGAGAAAACGACAACATCTTCCGAAGAACCCTGCCCATGGCGCATCGTTCGAAGATCATCGAAGACGCATGAGCCCCGCATCGATTACAAGCCTAAGCCCTATGTCAACCTGAAGCCGTAAGCCCTGACACCAACCGCTCCCAAACTGGCGGCTTTGACGCAACAAGCATGTACAGGGGCATAGCGGCATAACCCGTAAAGCAGTAGGCACTTGGATCGACAGGTAAGCGCTCAAACCAGTATAGTAGAAACCTTACAGAACCCTGAACTGCTGCAAGGATGCCCACCATTCCTTTTCTCGCCGCCTCTGGCGATCTTTCTCTAAGACCGCCTCGAACGAGGCATTGTCCTGTCAATGAGGGTACATGCAATCTAGGGTTTGGGTTTACGGTGTAAGGTTTAGGGCTTACGGATCTGAAGTTCATGGCTTGTGATGCTTAGATACACTATGCGTCCCTGAAAACTTCTGACAACCAGAAGGGGGCCTTTCGTGGTCTAAGGTCCGTTCATGGACTTTACCCGCTTGGCGTGATTTGTCTGCTACTGTTTTGGGCTCAGGATCCTTCGGCGAGGTTGTAATTGTGAGCCATAGGCTCGGCTAGTTTCCCTCTATCCTCGAAGGAGGCCATGGCGCTGAAACCCTCACACTGACGAAGCCTCCATGCTGTCGTAAACTTATCCTGATATTTAGTGTCTAGTAATTACGAAACCAGGTCCGCCAAAACAGTGAAGCGAACCACAAACGGCAGCAACATAGCAGGCCCCTCATGTCTCTATGGCCTCAAGCCCTAAGCCCTAAACCTTGTAGGCCCCAGTGTAGGCCCTATAGAACTATAGAACCGACTGCACCCCAGACGACGACAAAAGGAGCGCTCCTCTGAGGTAAAGACCTGCTGAAACTCGTCCAAGCGAACTGTCGACAGGTCCACGAGGACCTTTCGCAACTGTGAGGTTGAGCCTCGTCCTCCCAGCCACCCCTTATCAGAACCGAAAAAGAGATTTAGGATGTGGGGTGAGTCCAGACCTCCGAAAATACGCTGCGAATCAGGTAAACTACTGAACACTACTAGCAAAGCTGCCGATAAGTTGCCCCAGAATGTATAAGCACCGACCTATACGCACTGCGAGGTCAAGAAGCAGGCCCGACCAACAGATCTTTTCAGGATTGATCAATGTATGTAAGGCCAGGGTATGGGACGAGGGCTGGGGCCAACCTTGACCCCAATCCTGGTGGTGCCCCTGTCTTTGCGGTCCAACGTCAATATATGGGCATTGCCGACATTAGAGATCCGTTTTGGCGGGTTCTTCGTGATCAGGCTCCTACTCTTGAAAGCTCACCCTTTCTTTCTGAGACCCCTGTATACCCTCGCCTAAAAACCTAAATCGATATTATGGGATTTCTCAGTGTTGGCTTCGGAACATGCCTTCCCCCTGAACCATCCTAGCGAACCCATGCAAGAAAAGTGTAATCCAAAATCCGCAAACCTCATGCAGTGGTGCAAGAAACCTTGTATATATGCTCAACATCCGGACAGCCACATAATCAACGTGAACGCTGGCCTCTCTGCCACTGGTGAGTTTCAGCAGTGCCTGGACCACATGCGCAACGACGTGGCGTTTTGCGGTGCTTATATGTAAGGGCTTAGAGCAAAACCTGAGTTCAGGGTGCAGGGGGACGGCTATGCGCATGGTGCCCGAGGTTGAAGCCTTTCGGGACGCCAATCCCACACCATGAGCCCTCGCCCCGAAGCAACACACCGAACCAGCACGCACTGTAAAGACGCACAAACTTTTGCCATCCAGGAGTTCAACAGCCCATTTCCAAATGCAGACCAACCCTGGCAATATCGCTAAACACTGCAGAAGTTCGAAACCTTGCGACATCTCCATCACGCCTCTATACTGCCGGAGGCTCTCGCTGCAATCACACAAATCTTGCCCTGCACCCCAACTTGTGGAAACGCCGGCTACCCTGCTAGACTTGAACCCTAGAACCGACATGCTATTGAACAAGCTCCCGGATGCTTATGTTCCTGTGTTTCTCTTGCAGTCATAAGCTGCGCCACCTCACACTAAATTTCCCAGTCCAGGTCCTTGAACCCTGACACTGCTCAAACCCGAACCACCTGATACTACAACCGAATTCAACCCTCTTAGCCCTGAAGCCTTGACAGACCCTACAAAACTCACTAAACTTATAAACGTATGCCCTTAACCCACACAAAGAGGCACTCCCAAATCCTGAAAACACAGGTCAAGTCCGAGACCTGGTGTTGGCCGGCGACGCTGAGCCCTGCATTGGCGCTTGCGACCTTGGCACAGCAGCGACGGATCCGGAGGCCCAAACTCTAAACTTTGAAGGCTCAGGCTTTAGGTGGTTTAATGGTTTACATGCGGAAGTACACCCTGTGCGTAAATCTCGGAGTTAGGTTCGGGGTTTAAGGCTTCAGCGCTTATGGAGTATGTTTTGAGTACGAGCCAAGTACGCATGTAATTATAATTTTTCTTCTTCTCCTCCTCCCAATGTTCCAAGAGTTAGGACTGGCGAATCCTCCTGCCCTAGTTGTTGGGCTTCGGACTTCTCGTACAGGCTTTACTGTTGTTCGCTTTGGGTTCGGGAGTGGTGGGCCTGCGTGCTCGCAAGGCTTCATTCTGGGGCCTCGCCGATATTTTACAAGCGCAGCTTGCCAACAGTGTTTCTATGGCTGCATGGAGCGAACTGCAAGACGAACTGGAGCACTCCTCAAACTAAATCTGAAGTGCCTCTGCAGCTTTATCTCTGCACAGGCCATTCGCATTCGCGACTATCAAGCAAAAACGAGCATGTGAATCACGAGCGTCGGACCGCTTGTCTGCTCTGCTCGCTCAGCTATGATACCTATATTATACAGAAGTACATACACACATGCGTACACACGCAATCACACACGCATGGCGGCAGAGTCAATTCGTTGGGCCCGTGTGAGGTCGACTCTTCCCAGTGTCATGCCGAGATTCTTGTGATTGGATCCATTCGCGTAATGAAACTCAACCCACAAGCTGCGAAACTGCACGCACACGCTGGATTCCTGGATGTCAAGCAGCACGACCCGGCGTGCAAAATCTTCAAATGGCACGAGACTCTCCGCACAAAGTCAAGCAGAAGTGCAAGACACGACTGGGAACTGCAACTTTGTGCTGCTCCTATGTTTTGACCCTTGCCCTTGCGCCGTAATCTGCGAAGCTGTAACCCCCACAAGTTTACTGCAAACGGCAGAGCAGAAATCCATCAACTCTACTAAGGCTTCAAAATTGCAGAACCCTCAAATTTGACGCCCAGGTTGAAACTGCTACAGCCCTGAAGGTTACGGCGTGATACTTAAACCAAGTGAAACCCTCAAACTTACCACTCCCCCCCAGGTTTCAACACCGCCAGGGGCAAAAAACATCCACAGATGCACGAGCGCAGACACAACACACACACACACACACCCGCACACACACACACAAACACATGCACACCTATCTGTGCGCCTGCCTGCCTTCCTGCCTGGCTGACCTGCTGCCGGCCTGCCTGCCCGCCTGCCTGCCTGGCTGCATGTCTGCCTGCCTACCCCTTCCGTCCGTCCTTCACTTAACTTAAATATGTACACATGTATACGTACCAATCTGCTTGCTCGTACATGTACTTGCACATGTGCTGCTTTCGTACTTACACATAGACATATATACGTGTGCATAGACATATAAAAACCGTAGGCTGCAGATGCATGCATGCATGCATGCATGCATGCATGCATGCATGCATTCATACATGTATGCATACACGTGCATGCATACACACATTCATACGTATATGCATGCAGGTGCATGCATGCCTGCATGCATACATACATGCGTATGCACACAAACGTATAAAGGTGCATACAAACATATGCACATACACACACACGTATATGTATATATATATATATATATATACACATACACATACACATGCACATGCACATGCACATGCACATGCACATGCACATACACATACACATACACATACATATAAACACACATGGACATACACATACACACACATACAAATACACATACACATGCACATACACCTGTACATATACATATACATATACAATGACTATACATACCCATATGCATGTGCATTTGTGCATCCATAACCATGTACATATACATATACATGTACATATACATATAAATACAGACTGGTAGACATGCATGCATACATGCATACATGTATACGTACACCTACGTATATACATATATATATATATATATTACATATACATACGCAAGTACCTAATTACAGACACACATACGGACATGCACACCGACAGGCAGATATAGACATGCATACATGTCTACATGCATGAGAATATGCTTCATGTGTAGGCACAAGCACATACCAATGCACATGATCATGTGGCAACAAGGCCTATCCAATTCAAGCACGTGCAATATGCAAACTCCGTCGCCAAAATCGCTGCTCCCCGCATGGGCTGCCTTTTCCAGAACCAGTCGCTGCGGTCAGTCATCGTTTGGAAGGCCTAAACCCTCCTAAACCGTAATCAGTTAAACCTGAAGGCCTGTAATGCAGGCGACTGTGAAACTGCTACCCGACCAAGCACATGAGACATGCTGACCTCTGCGGCAGTGATTCGAAGATGCAGCGAGCGTGCGGACCGGCTACCGCATTGTCAGCACAAACTCTGGGTAAACAGCATCGTCATTGTAAACAATGTACTCGTCATGTACCTGGTCTTGCCCACGTGTGAATTTGCCCTGAGCCATTGCAGAATGAAAGGTCGGTCTGGGGAAGAAGCGCTGCGAGCATTGGTCTTTGAGTCGCTCGATCCTTCCCAGAACGACTCGGCAAATGATTATGCAGCCACCATGCCCGGCATATTGGAAAGCTTTGCAGCTGTCCGTTGCGAAGTACAGGCCTTTTCCATAAAGTCCATCTGGCTTCTTGCTCAAGGAAAATTTGGTGCGCAGCCCATCTTTCAGTACAGAGTCCAACTTGCTTTGTCTTGTGCCGTGCATCAGATACACTGTGGTGGCCATCTGAGACAGGTCATTTCGAGACCCGAGACGCTGCAGCCACGGATGAATGCCGCGCGCAGGCACGTCAGAGTCATCGAGCCTGAGGTCCTCTGCCACAGTTGCTTCATAGATTTTGAACCGCTCAAACAAGGCTTTGTTCTCAATTCGCTGAATCTTTTGCAACTCAATTCGGCAGTCTCCGTCGTGTTGGCGACAATGGCAGTCGCACAGCTGCAGGCCATATCTCAAGTGAGTCTCTTGGAGCATCGTCTGAGCCATCCTGTGATTGTACCCATTGTCCTTGTAGTCGTTCATTAGTAGCGGAATCTCTGGCTGTGGAGATGAAAAATAACTTGGTATGGACACGGCAACCAGGTCAGGCCGCCCTTGTATGGCAGCTAAGTAGTCTCTGTCGGAAATCATTTTCTTCTTGCGCAGAGCAGCGGCAATTGCATCTTTGGCTTCAGGCTTGATCATGCCCGTAGAACCAATGGACTGCAAGGATGCTGTCACCCCACCGCGCCGCATCGAGGGAACACCTCCCCCATAAGCACACGACTCCATGCTCTGCCCCAATGCTGCACGAGATCCCTTCCTGATGCCTCCGGCTTCGTAGCCCAAGTACTCCGCAAGTTCGGGGCCACGTGCGAGCAAATCACGGCATGAGATGCGCTGCACGTCCAATGCCTTGGCGTGCAACACCACGACATCCTGCATGGCTGCTGAAGAATCACAAGCCCGTACTCAGTGGTGCAAGGCGGCCGCTGAAGCCGCAAGCTTCGCAAGCATTGGTTGCAAATCCGAAGCTGGATAGACTGCACTCAATGGGAATGAGCACGTGAAATATTTGCCATCGTGTTGCTTAGCAGCTATGTATCCTACCTACTGCAGACAATGCCGACTTTCCAGTTGCATGGAAGCGACACTCTCGGAGCCATCGTCCTTCTCCCAGGCGCTGAGCCTTCAACCGGGCAGGCTTCATGATGCTAAAGCTGTTAAAGGCTTGAGGCTGTACAGGGACATGTTCGGGGTTTACTATTCAAGACTCAAGTGACTCAAGGCTCAGGGCCTTGGATTTCTGTTCTGACCCTAAACCAGTGGGACCTTGACTTGAAAAAACCGCCGACCCCGACAAAAACTTCCGCCGAACTTGGACAAACAATGAGATTGCCTAGGGCTTCAACGGCTAGAAATGCAGTTTAAACCTTAACGACCCCAAACACTCAAAGCAAATCGGAATGCAACAGCTCTATCTCTCCAAAACCCTTACTGCAAAAGCTCATCAACCTAAAGCAAGTGGAAAAAACTGCCCAGAGCCAGGGCCTCGCAGCCGCCGCTCCTGCTGTGCCCGGGAGCCGTGGGATCGGCCTTGGTCTCAGGTCTCAGGTTGTTAATGGATCTAGGAGCGTAGGATTTTTTCTGGTGGTTTAGCCAAGTTCATGGTCCCCTGCAACAGGTTTTCTCGAGGACATTGAATCTGAAGGGTTTGGAGTTTTCGACCTAGTGTTTTTCTGTTTTCGTTTTACAGATGCGAAAGCGGCGAATTTTTTTGGAAAACCACAGAGTATGTAGGGGTTCCCGCGGATCTCATATACAGTTACTTAGGGCTTCAAGTTGGGCTTCTATAGGACGTTGCTAGAATATCTTGGGTTGTAATCTGTCCAAGGTCTCGAGGGGTTCTTTGCGTCGTGACATGGTTTGTATAGGGCTCTATATGGTGTGTACAAGGCTCTGCATGGCTCATAGCAGGGCTTCAACAACGCTCTTTGTGTCCTTGATGGCTTTCTATAAAGTGCGTTCCAGAGCTTGGGGTCTCGGCGATTCTCTCCCAGGCAACTTTCGGGCCAGCCTTTGTGGCTTGAGGGTTTGCTGGAGTACATGTCTTGGTCTATTGGTCTACACGTTCCAAGGCCTTCAGGCCTCGGAGAGTACTGCTACGACAGTTTTGTTGGGGTCTGTTTTGAGCTACGTGCCTTTGCCGAACCTGAACCCTACAACCCAACAAACAAAAAACACACAAGAAAGCCTTTAAATCCTAAATGCACCTAAGACCCTCGATACCCGTACGGTCACAGGCATTGTGAAGCCGCGTGGCGTCTCTCCGCCGCCTTCGACCGCACTCGGGGCCGGAGAAGCCTCGGTCGGTTTGTAGTCGAAGTCCCAGGAATCCAAAGCACAAATATCGTTTCGCAAGCAAAGCCCTTTGGTGTCGTTCTATTGGGTAGTCTTTTCGTGTACCCGTGCTGAATCTACTTCGGCTTGAAGAGGTTCTTACGGAGGAACTTTACGCATAGCTGTGTAATTAGGTCTAGCTGACCAGGTTGTAATCGACGGCGCTGAAGGAAGTTGGGCGGACACCCGCCAACCGAAGGCCGCTCCAGCAGTGAATAGCTCCATAAATCTTTAACCTCCACCTCGGGCTACGCAGGAGTGTTTCTATAAATGGCTCCACAGCTTGAGGTTGAACCAGGGTGAGCCAACCGCTCCCTCTGCACCCACACGTGCAGAGAAACATCATGCACTTAAAGCAACATTCGTACAACGAAGTCACGGCATTTACATCCCAATTCTGTAACAGGTAAGGCATGCACCTGCAGGATGTGCGGCGTGCCTTTGGGCGTCGGTCGTGGCATCTCAAGCCTGGTTCAAAAGTTTCGGGGGGGGGGGGTTCTACGTAATTCGTAACAAACTTCGCCTGCAACTTATCACCCCTATCCAATACAGTCAAGTAAGCCCTGACTAAAGGTGTCTGGAGTGAGAGTGGGTTCAGGATACCGGGCGCCGGCATACTGCCAAATCCTGACTCCTACGCTCTCTCAACCCTAAGCCCCGTTTATAGGGCTACAGCTCTCGAAGTGGTTTGTTTGTTACGGAAAATCGCTGCCATCACTGAAAGCGCTCCCTGTTCCCACAGGTACTACCTTGACCAAATCTGATTCACGTTTGGCTTGGGCTTGGCTTTAGTACTTAGTTTGTTGCTTAGAACTTAAAATGCACAGTGCCAACTAATCAACCACAGCTTTGCGGCAGGGGTGCAACTTTTTCTCCAATGCCCTGGCAAGGGCATTGTCACCGCGCAGGCGCGCTTGCATCAGCTCATGCCTTAGCTGAAGTACTTACCGGCTCTTCGGAATTGGGGCTCGTAGTAATGCTGGGGGGTTAGGGTTGGCTCCTCTACCCCCCCCCCGAACTTAGAAGTTTGGTTTTTCGCAATTAGGCTTCAGTTGATGCGGGGTTGGGACAATACTTCTTGCATACTTCTCCAACGTTGTCGATGACTTGACGAGCTTTCACGGTTGCAAAGACTTCACAGACAACAGGCTTTACAGGCTTGGGTCGCGGACCTGGATGAACTGCAGTTGTCCCTAACTTGTGGAAGGACCTCATACCCATCATGCGGACGTGCTAATGACCATACACATCCGGGATTGGCTGACGGATGCTCGGAGTCGTCCCGCTTTGCACTAGGCTCGTGCTGCATAATTACCGACTAAGTTGTTCAGGAGACAGCAGGCATAAGATAGCACAAGTCTGCTTAAACTAAACTCTCCTGTCTGATTTAGCTCAGAATGTCCATTACAGCATCACGGCTCTGGAAACCCCTTCGACCTAGATAGCCCAACAATCTTAATCTGTAGAGCACCAGAGAGAGCATCGAGTTCAATGGCACTTTGCCGAGTTTACCGCCTCATGCAACAGAAGAGCAAACAAATAAAAGAGTGGTGCAATGATTGTGAGCTATCTGTATATACATATATATATATATATGCACACACACCCACACATACATATACTTCCATACTTCTATACATCCATCCATCCATATATATGTATACATATTATATATATATATAATATACACACATGTATACATGTTTATATGTATATGTGTGTATATATATATATGCACATACACATTCATGCATGCATCCAAATACATCGGATGTATATATATATACACACAAATTTGAACCAATATACACATTTATACATAGTTATATATGAATAGGCTGACGATGAGGAGTCACACAACGTTGGGGGAGGGAGACGGGGAGGGAGAGGGAGAGAGAGAGAGAGAGTTAGAGAGGCCACAGATCTCAAAGGGTCCCTCACTTAGCACAAGCCCCAATACACCCGCAACCCTAACCCTTAAAGCTTCAAATCAAAACCATCCTTGCCTCGCACGAAGATGAGGAAGATCGGGGAAGAAGTCCCTCTCGATCAGGGCCTAAGCTCACATGGACTTTATAGGGTTTGGGGTTTCTGTCAGAGCAAAGCACATAGGGCACAGAACGTTTTAGGGAATGGGGTTACCAGGGTTTTCGGGCTTAAAGGGTTTGGGGGTCGAGCTCTCGTTTGCGGCGGTTCAAGACTGAAACCTTAACTCTACCAACCCCGCTCGTCTTTACTAAACAAAAAAGATAGAGACTCCATGCCTCCAGATCAACCACGATCGAGGACCGCAAACAAATTTCTGTACAACTGGCATTTCTGCTGCTACTGCTACTCAGCTTACTATTATCATCACTGCTACAGCTGCTACAGCCACTGCTATGGTTGCTAAGACGACAACGACTACCACTCCCTTTACCACTACGATGACGATGCCGACGACAACGAAGACGACGACTATTACTAGTTGCTACTAAGTTACTACGGTGTCTGGACGAACTCATGCACCACCTGCAAATGCATACTTCAAACAGTTGAAGCATCAAACCCTGCACGCACTACTTTAACTACTTGGGTGGTGCAAGATTTTGGCCATTGGAACAAATCCGGCCTTTCACAGCCACTGCTAAAAAGGGGGCACGGGGAATCGCTCAAATATGTGTGTGAAAATGGTGCAAAATTCTGGCCATCCACAGTACTGCTGCTGCTGCTACTTCTACTTCTACTCCTACTCCTACTCCTACTCCTACTACTACTACTACTACTACTACTACTACTACTACTAACGACTGCGACTGACTGCGACTGCGACTGCGACTGCTACTCCTACTCCTACTCCTACTCCTACTACTACTACTACTACTACTACTACTACTACTGCTACTGCTACTGCTACTGCTACTGCTACTGCTACTGCTACTGCTACTGCTACAGCCACTGCCACTGCTACTGCTACAGCTACTGCTACTGCTGCTGCTGCTAGTGCTCCTGCTCCTGCTGCTACTCTTACTCCTTCTGCTACGACGACAGGTTTACTGCTGCTTTTCTCAACTTACGGATTTTCTCAGCGTCTGACACGCACCCACAGCTGCCGAATTTGGGTGACTGAGGCTAGGACTTCAGCTTTCACGTTTCGCGTAGTTAAAGGATAAGCTGCCTGTTGAATGTTGAGATATGCATTGTACCGTGGCTTTCCCAGTGTGACATTATTTGATCGTTCCGTATGAGGTGCTCAGAAGTTAGACACTCCTTCCAAGGGCTCCTCTTACTATATCTCCTCGTCCCGCCTACCAGTGGGATGGTGCGTGGGCAGGACGTTCACGATTAGACTGGGCTTTCATTGTTTTGGGCGGGGGGGGGGGGGNGTTTAGGGTTTAGACAGGGTTTCTGTTGATGATGTAGCAGGTCTTGGGGGGGGAACTTCATACTATGAGGCATACTATGACCGCTTATTCAGGACACCGTAAAGCCATGTGCTAAAAAGACCGAAACCCAACGACAGAACATCCGATTAAAACGCAGGGTTTTCGGGCTTCGGGCTTAGGGCTTACGCTGTAGGGTTCGGGGTGTAATGTGTCTCCATGTCTGGGCCATCCACCGACACGGCCTCCACATAATCCTCCTCTTCCAGCGACCGCGCCGGAACCACGTTGGGTGGATATGGGTTTCGCACCTGAGACAGGTCACTGCTTCCATTGCATCGTGACATTGTGGTAGTGGCTGCAAGTTAAAGACAACTTTACAAAACTGCCTGCACACTCTCCCTACACCGACGGCTATATGCTTAGCGGTCGATTAGTCAACTTATTCATCCGTTTCAAAGGACCCCTGCTTGCTAACCCATGACTTGCAAGAAGGGTTCTCCTAGACCCACAATCATAACCCCAGTCCTCTTCAGCTGTTCGCACTTCTTTGTTGCAGGTGAAGGGCGTGCGTGCTCGTTTGAAGAAGCAACAATTGTGCAGGAGCATTTAACACTTCGGCGGGTTGAAAGAAGTAGCGATGCTGCTGCCTTCCGTGTTCTAGCTCACGTCATGGCGGAAAGTGCACGATACCCATTCCTGAAACTGCTTGCAGCAGATCAAAGGCCTTCTTAACCTTATAACCTAGACCAGCCATCAACCGTTGAACGAGAAACTATTCGTCTCAGAAGCCGCTCGAGCAACTGCGACTTCAGCTTGTCAAAGTCCAGGGTTTACCGTAAGGTGCGTATCCTAAAAAAGCCAACGAGACACGTGAATCTAGGCCCCAAGATCTTTCATGCTGAGCCACAACATCCAGAAGCATAGAGTCATACATGAACCGCATCAGAAACCATACCAAAAGCCGCACAAACACCAGCTCACATTTTTCAAAACCGCCGGACATCTCATAAACTAAACGGCCAACTAAAGCTCCCGAGTCACCAAACCTCGACGGCTTACAGCTTGAAGCCTGACCTCAAAGACTTCATAAAATAAGCCATAACCAACAACAATACTACAAGATCGAGTTCCCTCGAACGTCAACGCCCCTACTACCGAGCCTCAACCAGAGGCTTGCTGCTGCTTTCGGCAGGCCTGGGGATGGCTCTGGGCTGGAACCGGTTAACTAATGCTGAGGCCTGAGCACTTAGACTAGGGTTTTGGGGGGCTTCTTTACGACGAGTAGATTCAGGCACCCTAAGGCCTTGAGGAATATACGTAAAGTCCCAGGAAGAACCCTAAAGGCCCAGAGCCTTCCACAACGAACACTTATCAAAGTCAAAACCAGGCGCCCAATACTTGAAACTTGTAAGCCCCCGACCAAGCAACAGGACACCCAAACCTAAGAAAGAATCATTGGGTGTTCCCACCCCGGCCCTAATGTTCAAATATATGAGACCTTGGGGAGAAGCCCGAAACCTCACAGACTCTTGTCTTGGGGCCCACGAGACTGAGTCCTGGATAGCCTCAAAGGTTATGCTGCTTTAGGGCTTCGGCCTCACCCAAAGGTTACGGAATACAAGTGCTTGAAGCGTAACAATATCCCAAAATGCCGAGCCACTGAACCCCAAACTCAAAAGCACTGCGCGAGTAAACCCCAAACTGCAAAGCCGTACACATTAAATCCTACGGGCGCAAGACTCCAAGCCGAATACCCATAAATCCCTCGACCCTGCAGAAGCACCCATAAAACCCAAACCTCTGTACACATAAACCCCAAACACCTACAAAAAAAACGCAACCTAAATCCATAAACAACCGCCGCCCTCTAAAGCCCGAAATCCTGTTCTCACCCCCCAAAGCCTCTCAGGCTTCGTCGCCTCGCGCAAGATCTCGCCCTGGACATTGCCGGGAGCTTGGAGGCTGCAAAGTTTAAGCACTGCGGGCTTCAGGTTCAAGGGTTTACGGTTGAGGGAATGACGAAGGATTAGGGTGTTAGCGCAGGTTGAAGCGTCGTAGAGTCTAGGGATGAAGAGTTCAGGGTTTGAGGGCTGAGAGGGCTTATAGGGTCGAAGGGCTTTAAGGCTTGAGGGGTTTTGGCGGTCATGAGGCTGTTATGGGATCTTAAGCAAGGAGCGAACAGCTTTAGTCGGGATGCACCAGCTTGGATCACTGCATGTTTGGATCATGGGGCTTCCTTACTTGAAGGCCTTCGCGAGCATCTTCTTTTCTGGAGGAGCCTGACATTCAAACGTAAGTCAACATCCGCACTTCCAACCGGACTGTGTCCGGCGAATTACTAGCATCTGCGCAGTCATAGCCCCAACTCGACTCACCCATATTCTTATATAAGGAGCCCTATGTACACTCACCACAACCCTGATTCAACCCCTGCCTCATATCAGCAAGAACAAAATCAAGATAAATCAAGCACAAAGCTTAGGATTTAGGGTTCTAGGTGAAAGATGTTGGGGTTTAGGATTTACGGCGTAGGGTCCTGAAGCCCTGAAAAGCACCGTTTACGGACAGATGCGCCTAAAAGCCCTGCACACTGACGGTTTACTTCACTACAGGATATGCAGGGACGCTGCTTTATGGTCATGTCTACTAGCAGCGAAGTCCTGGCTAGAGATGTTGGTTTTAGCATAGCTTCTTCCCTGCATTGCTTGCCGCAGCCTTGCGCGAAACAGCTGCTAGCTGCGTCTGCTGGGCGATGATGGCAGCAACATCCACAATCTCCTTGGTTGGGGGTGCTTTCATCCGAAGCCTGGTCCAGGTGAGCGGAATCCCCAAACCTCGGTCCTGTCCTTAATGCCCAGATACATAGACCAATAAATAGAATAAAGAAATGAATAAACAAGTATGTATATACATATATATATATGTAGGGTGCAGAGCATGGCCAAGGGTAATGTGCTTCAAACCTCTTTGCTTTGCACCGTGCGCCAGCGCTGTGGCAAGGATCAGACTTGATGGTTGGGGGGCAGAGCTTTGTCGAGGCAGTTGGGGCTTCACCATTTCAGACTGTAAGACTGCAGTGTGTCTGAAAGTATTTCAGTTGTGCGCTGCGGGTTTGGCATTGAAGCTGGAGTTCAGAATGTAGACACTAGCAGGGGAGTTAGTCGAGCTTCGAGTCATTGCCGATAAAGCTTTAAGATTCTCATGTGCGGATTTTAGTTAAAGGTTTTGTCCGTTGTTTAGGGCTTAGACTTGGAGTAGTTATTGACGTCTGGGGTTTGAGGGTTTCTAATGTTTCTAAAATTCGCTGTGTGTGTAACTGCTTGGAATCTGTCGTTTAGGCTGGAGCTTGAACTTTCATGGGGGGTTAGTCGTAGGGCTGAGCTTGTTGATAGTTGACGTTTAGGGCATCAGCGGTTTCAGTCTCACGATTTGCTGTTTAGGGCATGCAGGTTACCATGGGTCTAGGGTTCCAAGTACGTGCCTTCGTCAAAGCTTGGGGCTTAAGGGCTGTTGTTTTCAGATTTCAACAGGGCAGAGGGTTCATCCTCAAACGCCTGTGGAGTTCTGGATGAAAGGACTTTGACAAGCAAGGCAAGACCGGCCTGCACCGAAACTCGAAAACTTAATCTACATTCAGCTCTGCTCACAAGTCCAAACCCGAGGCTTGGTAGTGGGCCGTGAAGCGAAGGAACTGCGGAGAAGGACAGGGTTGCGGGCTGGAGAGACTTTTTAGTCTTTGCCCCCAAACCTTCAGCCCTAAGCCCTTACCCGGGGTTGTTAGGTTGAGGGTGTTTGGACTTGAGAGCTGCGGGCTCCGAGTGTCGCTCCCACTGTAGCCGCAAACTAAGCTGTAAACTCCAAACTCGTGAATTACTGAGCAGAGGCTTGTGTCTGCATATTACAAAATGTGTGTGCCATATGATATATATATATATATATATGTGGAGAGAGAGAGAGAGACAGAGAGAGAGAGAGATCTAGACTTAAACTTATACCCATGTTTCTATATCCATGCCAGCCAAGGACCACTTGGGCCATGCAGCTTGCCAAGCCTGTTGGAGCACTGACAACTCAAAAACCGCAAACACGCAACCCCTTTCAACGAAGGAACAACAGGAAGACCATCCTGGGATATTACGTAGGTGTGTGCGGCCCGAGACCCCAAAAAGAAAGCAAACATGTAGAACAATCTTCGATATTAGACGCTGCAGTACTGTACAACGCAGAAGTTCTGTGCGGTGTAAGCATGTGAGGCTGTGGAGCACAGGCCTTACGCCATAAAACCGAGTGACTGCTGAGGCTAAACTCCAGACTAGAAACTGCCTGAACGGAATCGCAACGCGAGGTTAATGGGTGTATATTGTAGCTCACTTGTACAAGGACAGTATTGGCTTGAAGGCTTATGAGCTAAAGGAAGTTTAAGCCAGGTTGAACGTTTAGGATGCAATGTTCATGAAAGGTAGGGTAGAGTCAGAGCCCACGGATCACAGGTATGTGGCAGGATGATTCGCTCCGTGATCCTAAGGCAAGGGTAAGCGCGCTGGAAAGAATCCTCGGATGTTCAAGATTTCAACCTGCAGTGTGTTGCTGCTTCACAGCGCTCGTCTTTGACGGTTTCAGAAGCCGCGGGGCTCCAATCTGAAACTGACATAGCTTGCCTGCAGGGAATTTGCAGCTTCATCCGAGAATACAGAAGCTTCTTACCAGGATCCCGAATTTGCAGAAGCACTCGTCAAACTCCAACAGTCTGTCCCGCCTCGGATTTATCAGGGAATGGGACTTTGGCATGGCCCAGTTTTGAGCCAGTATCGTCGATAAGGCCGGCAAGGGGCAAGATACCATGCAAGGGGCCTCTGCACACCCATAAAGATGGGCTCCTAGCTTCTGGTGGAACAGTGACGGAGAATGCACACAACATAATCCAAACCAGAGTATCGGTTGGATCCCCGAACGGCCTGAATTACGCCTCTCTATTGGTTTAGTGACCATGCCTGGGTTTCTGAGTTACAGCATGCAACGCCCCGCTGCAGGAAGCAAAGCCCGAAGCATCAGGATGTTGGTTTCCTACACAACCTAAAGCCGAATCCATGGCGCTAAACCCTTACACCGAAAAAAAAACTAAACTACTCTTGCACCACGAAGCTGTATTTAGCAGCCAGGGGCGCAGGGCTCCAGACCCGAAACCAACAGGAATTCACAACGTATTCCCAGCTTCCCACGAGGAAACCACAAAGACATGCAGGTCCAGACTCGCGATTGAATGCACTTGTGCCCTCTTAAGCCGACCCTAACCCCAAGTGTAGACATAGGGGTTCAGGGCTCCAGATAGCCCGAAAGATCTTCTGAAGATATGACATGGTCCTGGATATTGAGGGTTTGCTGATAAGTGTCTGCAGATGTTGGTGCTCTTCGGATTAGCTGCTTAGATGTTTTAGGACATGTGAGCCTTGTGTCCTTGTATCATGAAAAGTTGCGAACATGACCAACGAAATAAAGATACCTTCCCAAATCTTCTCAAGCACGAGAGGAGATGAATAACACAACTCCAGAAAGCCCTTCGGTGCTGTAATCATAATCAACCCGAAACTGACCCCCAAAACGCGAAGCCTGCATCAATCCGCTTTTGGCGCGTAATCGGGTCAATGAATTGGGGCGCCGCGATTTTCGTGGCGTGCGAAGGTGACACGTCGGACGGGTTGATTGAGGATTTGCTGGTCTGGGTATACATAGATAGGCCATACCGAACCCTGCACAAATCTGACAGATGCACTAGTCAAGCTCGGTAGAACCGTTGAAGGCAGAGCAGGCGTACTTGACCCAAAATGTGTCAAGATCACATTTGCACGGAAATGAGCCTGGGAAGGAATCACCTCCAAAGTTAAAGACTGTGTATACTAAAAAAGCATAACCTGTGCTTTAGGCCGAGGCTTTGCTTCTGCAAAACCCTGAAGCTACAATAGGTGTGTGGCAGGCCAGGGGCGAACACTCCACACCAAAAACCTTGAAATTGCCCTGCAAACCCTACGCTGCATTTACCCAGATGTTTGCGGGCTTAGGGTTTCGGGGGCAAGCACAATTCTATCAATGAAAGCCAGCAATGGTATGGAATTGCAGCGACATCTCCAACCCTGTACCCCCGTGTAAGTATGTAAGGAAGCCCTAAACTTAAACCCCAATGCTGTCAGCTGCTCAGCATCGCTTGGAACTTCTCGTCCTCGCGACAGGTTGTGCCGTGCAGCGTTCAGGGCGTGTGTTTTTGCAGGGTTCAAGGTTTTGCAGGAGAGCTTTAGAACCAAACGGGCTGCAACTATGAACCCTGAGCCCCAAACCCACACTCAAGACTCTAAGCACGAAGACCGAAGTTCTAAACCATAAACTCTTGGACCCGAAATCCCAAACCTTACAGTAAGTTCGACATGCTAAACTCATGATTGCCACGTATCGGATTTCTCAAGTCCTGTGAGGCTCGAAGGCTCTGGCAGGAAACAGGATCAGAGAGGCTTCAAGGGCAAGCAATGTTTAGCTACCCGAGAAAGGCACAGATTGGGGTTTAAGGCTTAGGCTTCAGGGCTTCTATAAGGGTTTGTTCTACAAGGGGTTAGGGGCTTGGGGTTTCGGGTTTTAGATTGTAAAGGCCTGCTGAGGCGTTTGGCTACTACAGCCAGATGCAGGCCAAAGGTTAGGAAACGTTTCGTCGGCATCGTGGAGAAAAGCTTAGCGAACATGGAAACTCAAGAGCGCACATGGTTAACTGCCGCCCAACACTGAAACAGCATGGAGGGTTTCTCGTGGAATCTTGGTTTTCGTTGATGGTTCTAATGATAATGCGGCTGGCGAGCGCGAATGTTATTGACCTTAAAGCCCAAACCCCGAATTTGGGGGATCAGTATGCAAGCCACTGACCCTGAACCCTGCCTGCGCGCGCAGCTTCTCCTCGAACTGCTCCATGAGCCTCAGCCGAGTTTGGAAATTTAGGGCGGTGGGTTTGGGGCTTCAGGAGTTGAGGCGTGGGCCGGCCTAGGGGGTGTCGGGCTTTTGCGGTTCGGGGTCAAGCGCTTTGGGTTCTTGGGGGTCGGGGGGGTTTGAGGGTTACTGCATACCCGGATCACTAGCTCCCCATGATCTGGTCAGGGGTCTATGTTGGGTTGCAAGGATGCTCAGGCCTGTGTCCGGCAAACCGATGTCCGCCTCTTGTAGCAGGGGATTTAATCGTTGCAATACAATTTGTAGTAGATTTGCAAACGGTGTCGGCAATCTTGGGTTTTAATAGGGGTTTATGGTGAGGCCATAACACTATAGGGATTGGAGGTACAGTTTAGAGAGCTGCTGTATATGTACTAACAAGGGGATACATTTAAACCGTGTTAGACTCTATGTTTCCAGCATCCCAAAGTTCATGGAAGGCGACGTCGCCAACTTCACCAAGACTGAAGATTGGATGCAGCATTTAGCTACTACCAGGATGCAAAAACTGATGCCCAAAGTGGGCCCAAACTGGCACGTAGACAACTTTCATGAATTCTTAGTAAACTACAATATGTTCACACCTTACGGATTCCAAAAGCCTTTAGCCTTAAACCCTGCAATCGCTACGCTCCCAGATGCCAGACCGACTCAGAGGCCGCAGAAGGCGGAGTCACAAGTGGCTCAATCCAACATTAGCGGCATGAACGAATCTTGAACAGACCGCCAAACCAATCCGAAGCCACTGCCGGCGAGCTGCTTTTTGACACCTTCCTCCACTCTCTGCTTGATGAGGGCTGCCTTCTCATCCTTCAAAGAGGACAAGTCACCGACATGGAGTTTTTGCCACATTTTGAGATAGATGCATCCAAATTTCAATGATTGGCAATTTCAATATGCCGGTATGACCATTGTGAACTAGAGTTGAGCAGGCTTGTCGACGAACCCAACTCTCAGAAAGCTTTCCGTCTGGGGGGCCCTAAACCCTAAACCCTGAACCCGAAACTTTCCGTGGCCTCCGGCTCCTGCTTGGAGCGGATCCGCCGCATCTCGGCCTCGGCCGTCTCCTGCTCCGAAGGCCTGGGGTAAATACCCTGGAAATAATGTAAGTAATTATGTAATTAAGTAATTATGTAATTAAGTAATTATGTATGTAATTATGTAATTATGTATGTATGCATGTATGTAGAGAGAGAGAGAGAGCGAGCGAGAGAGAGGCTCCACACGCATGTGTGTATACTTTTATTATATATATATATATACACACACACTTATACGGCTTTAGGCGGGTTCTTGTCAGGGTTTGAAGAGTAGCTTTGGTTTTTTCTGTCAACCCCGAACTTTCAGAATCACTCCCGACAAGACAAGGACAAGCAGACTCCAGTGCACCGAAGCAGATATTGCTTCCAGGCATTGACTTAGAATCCGGGGTCTACGACTGAGAGTTTGGGATTTGAGGCTTTGGGCTGTAATGTTATGATTGAAAATGAGGTTAGCAATGAGTCACCTTCAACACTCAGCTGCAATGCAGGGAGCCCCGCGAGCACCCGGTCAACACCGCAATGACAAAGAGCACAACAAGAAGAATATAAACGAATAAAGACGCACAACTCCCACAGCCAAACACGAACAACAAACAGCCCCAAAGCTTGCTGAAAGCACCTGAATCAGCCCGACATTCCAAACCTCCAACGACTGTAGCCTCCCATTCATCCGAAGACCCGAACCCTAAGTGTGAAATTTTGCAGCAGCAACCGCATGAGGCGCAAAAAGGATGCCTAAACTTGAAGCAGCAAGCCCTCCAACTGCCGCAACACATATTCCCCCCGAGCACACAAACTAAACGCACAACCCGACAAAACAGGGCCCTTGGTTCCTGAAGATGTGCGCTAGCTCGGGCTGCGTGGCTGGGTCGACCTCGGAGGGTGTGCTTGGGGCTGTATTTCTGATCGTATAGGTCAATGACTTCAGATCTGGAGTTTAGGGTTCTTTGGCTTGGCGGAGATTTAGGACGACAGGCTCCAGGGTCAGGGGCTTTGCTCGTTGAGTTATTGGGGTCTTTAAAGATGAGGGGCCGAAATTCGCGTTTCGTGGCTTAGGTCATCTGTGGCTTATCGAATAAGAGAGGTCAGGACTGCAAGGGTTTAGGTTTCGCTGCCGGGGTAGGGGCCGGCTGAGTGGTTACTCTTCGACTTAGGGATATATGATTTCCTTGTTGTCCGGCTGCAGGGTTCTATAGTTCCATTCCCATTTACGTAATCAAGTGTTGCTGCGTGAGGCTGCAAGGCTCTCCGAGGTGCTTTATGGGTTTGAGTTTTCAAAGCAGCACTTGAGCATAAGCCTGATGGGTGGACCTCAATGCAGCTTAAACTCAAAACAGGACTCTAAACGCCTTCAAGCCCGAAGCTTCTAGGCTGTGTGGGCGCAGCGACACGGATCCACGCGCCCCGGCTCTGGCTGTGGTAAGTCGCGGACTTCGCAGTCCAAGGTCACAGGCACGGGATCCCGCAAGGGCGGCATCGCGCCTGATGTCGTAGTTTACAGCATTGGAGAGCGGTTGAGCGACCCTCTCGTAGAAAACAGCAAAACCACCATCAAAACAAACAGAGGTGGGAACTGCGCGCCGAAGTATGTTTTGCCTGCTTTACATACCATCCTGTAAAGTAAGCTAGCTCATCATGTCCGACAACATGTGGCCCTTCGCTTCAAGCCGCAACAAGTTCAGAAAGCAGTTGCAGTTGTTGATGGTATCAGCGTAAGTTGCGTAAGTTCTTGTAAGTTCAGACGCTTCCGTTATGCACTTCATAACCCAATCAAAACTTGTAGGGGCAGCTCCTTCTAGGTCTATAGTGCCCGCAAATGTTGGGCCATGTTATGAACAAACATTGAAGGCATGGCAACAAACAACAGCCCGCCCTTCTGACTGAGAGAGAGCCAAAACCCACCTCCACTCCAAGCCTTAAACTTAAACCCTCCGCCCGCCTCCTAAAGGCTCACCCACACGCAGGAATACATCGCACTTGGTCGTGAAGGCATACATGTAGAGCCTCGAAAGCTTCGACGATTCGACTCTGTATCCTATAGAGCTCCGTTTGGGGCTTCTGGGTTCAACGGCTGATGGGGTTTGGGGGTTATTACATTTCGGACCTATTTGGGGCGTGAGGTCCAGGGCTTCGGAGAGGGTTTCGAGTTGATCAAATTGGCTTGCGTTTGGTCATACAGTACGTAGATGAAAACTAGCTCTGAACACTTCCAGTCTATGGAGCTCCTGAGCCACTGGGGTCAGCCCCAGGCCTTTGACGTGTGAACTCCGCGAAGGGTTACGGTTAAGGTGTGAGCATGAGGTCATGGCCCGCAACCTTCGATCCCAAGCTGCCAAAAATGAGTCACCTCTGTTTGATACATACAAAAGCGCACATCCTTGTACCCACTCGCAAGAGGCTGCTGCCCGATATGCTGCGACAACCGGTTCGGCATTCACCTGAAACCGGCTCCAGGCATCACCACGAAGCTCTAAACCCGGAATCCCACCTTACTGAAACAATCTGTCCTGCATGCTAAATCTGAACCCCATGCAGCACTAACTGAGAAGAGTGCCGGTAGTGGCGAAAGAAAGAATTCGCCGCATACCTGTGCATGCTGGGATTTCGCAAGGCAGGTCTAGCATTAAACAGTGTGTCGGGTAATGGTTACGAGGTCAAGGATTGAAGAGGTTCAGGGAGTTAGGACTTATGAACTCCGCACCTGAAAGGGCCAGGCCAGCCTCTGGGCCTTTCGAGCTGAGACCCTACACCCCAAGCCTACAATGATCCCGGAAGCTACCTGACGGTCAGTATTGCTGGGCCGTAAAGCCTCCAACACTCCAGCAAAAGCTCAGTCCCGACATGGGGTCGCGGGTGTGTTTGGGAACCGTACGGGCTTTACATACGTACGGGCTTTACATACCTGTAGCTCAACAAACCAACAAACCTACCTGTTCAGGTCTCCTCGTTATGGCTTCCTCGTTATGGCTTCCTTTTGACATGTGTATCAACATGCATCTATAATTACCTAAACACACATACACACATACACATACAAATATACATAAATAAATAACATATATATATATATATATATATACATATATAGACGTGTATATATATACACACATATATATACACATATATATATATATATATATATATATATATACATATATATATATACATATATATATATATACACACACATATATATATATATGCATATATATATATATATATACACATACATAAATATACATATATACGCATGTATACACATGTTTAGGGTTACAGGCAAGGAAGCCAAGAGCACTCCACGATGGACGTCACATCGTCAAAGGAGAAGATGCCGACGCTTCGAGGCCTGGAGAGGAGGAAGCCACTAATGAAGGGGCCTTAATAATTCGAATAGGGCGTGGGGGTATATTGTACTATACTTATAATCGGGAGCCCCCAAAACCCTATTCCAATTATCAAGGCCCTTACTGTATTTCCGACCCGGAGTCTCTAAGGCTTCATGTCCAAACTCCAAACCGATCCAAACCCTACAGACCGTGAAACACCAAACCCTCCAAACCCAAACTCTCGTCTCGATTGCCTCTCAATCCTAAAGCCCTCAACTCCCTCCAGGTCTTAATCGTCTGGATCCCTGCCCCTACCTAAACGCAAAGCCGCAAACCCAACAGCCTGAACAAAAATCCAAGGCCCGCACGGACGCTCCACGGCATGTTTCAACAGCCACTCCTCTTCTGCAAGACTTGGTGATTTTCCGGTGACGGGGGCAAGGGTCTGCTTCATGGATTCAGTGCCTAAACTCGGCGCCACTTTCTAGCCTAAACCATGAACCTAAAGTCAAGGCCTTCGACGTTGTATGCCTGCTCTAGGGGCTTTATGTGTTTTTCTTTTTGTATTCGGGTCGTTCAGATGAGTTTCATGAAAAGTGATAGCAGCATAATGGTCCACATCGACTCCTACCAAGACAGAACCCGGACATGACGCATCGTTTTAGGAAGGGATTCAAAAAGGACTGGTGTACAGGAAAGCTCGTGCTTGCTACCGTTACTCAAATTAGAGGCTAGAATCTCACCAAGCTTCACATCTCCAAGTGCTGCGAAGAGCTTCTTCTTCCTCTTTTGCCAGGCAGGGCGACTTTTACTGGAATCTTGGATATCTTCGCGTATGAGGGATCCGATAACACTTGAGCCATCATCTGCTACCCGGCTTGGTAGGCAAGGTGAGCAAGGTCTGCATGGGCATGAAAACCCTAAACGCCCCCGATGATTCCCAAGCTGCAATGCAAAGGCCTAGGTTGTCCTGTCTGAACCTTAATTTGGGTCTAGAACTTGCCGGTCCCTTGCTAGGTATGCGAGTCGCAGGGGGCGCAGCCTCGGAGCTAATCGAGGGTTATGTAAGGGCTCAGGGCTTGAGACCCATCACCCAAAAGGGGGCCAGATACCTAACTATCATAATGATATATAATAATCATATTCCCACCACCCAAAAAAACAACAGACAGCCGGCGTTCTACTGACTATTCAACCGTGTCAGCCTAAATCCGCAAAGCCCCTAAATATCCAAAGGCCGGCGCCTGGAAGAGTCCAAAAGCATCCTCGGGGTCCAAGCGGAGGCGGACGGCATCCTGGTGTCCAAGCAGAGCTTGGGTCTGTAGGGCTTGGGGTCCCGGGATCTTTAGGGTTCGGGTTTTGTCTCTGGTTTAGGAGTTAAGGAGTTGGTTTTGGGATCTGTAGGGTTTTGGGGTGGGCGTTGGGTCTGCAGGGGTTCAAGGGCCTAGGGTCCGTAGGGTTGAGGGCTTTGTAGGGCTCTAGGAGCTGAGAGAAGGCCTCTAATCCAGGGCGGCGAAAGGTTGAATTTTTGGACGCTCTCTTCGAGCTTTTTGACTTTGGGGCTTCGGTGTGGGCAAGGGGCCCAAATGCCTGGGGGCTTTCAGAGGGTTGCAGGAGCTCAACAAGGGTTTTAGGGTTTGGAGGTTGTGGGCTTAAGTTCCTGGTGTTTGGGATTTCGGGTGTAGAGGATTGGAGTCTGGACTTTGCAGGTCTTGAGTTCAGCCTTGCCCTTTCTTTCTGAGGGCCCTTTGGCCACCAAGAGTACAAGCCTATCTAAAGACCCTGCAAGGGATGTAACACAAGCTCTTTGCTGAGTTCCCTGGTCCAAACGCTCAACCTTTCGAGTAGGGTAGGTTGTGCGGAACCCTGCCAAGAAACAGCGAAGAATATGCGGCTCAGGGCTGTCTCTTTCACTTTCGGCTGCAGTGTCGGTGGTTCAGGTCGAGCCCCCTGACCCCTAAAGCCGCAGTGCCCTGAGCCCCACCCTGACCCCTTATCCCCGTGAGCTCGACCTCAAGGACGATCTTCATGATCGAGAGGAGAGTCGAGGTTTTCTCCGGCGGGAAGGATCTCGACCTGCGCTGGGCTGTGTTGCTTTGCAGTTTTGCCCTGATTAGGGTGCAGGCCTGGGGGAGTGGGGTGGGGTTGGGGTGTCTCTAAAGTTGGGATCCCTTTCGGGATTTTCGCGCAGTAAGGTAGGGGCGGGCGATGTGGGAGCTGTCGAAAGTAGCTTGCTTGTTGAGTCTTTGCTCAGCAGTATTGTAGTCCTTTGGGGATGCAATTATTAAAAATAGGCTTTTACTTTAAGGTTCCGGGGGGGATGCAATTATGGACTTTTACTCTAAGGTTCCAGTCACAGGGCTGAAGGCTCTTCAGAAAGTTGCACACGCACAAGGATAAGGCTGTCTATCGCTGAAGGGCTAGATCGAAAAATGGCCAAGTCCCAGATCTCGACGTAAACAGTGCCTCAACCCATCAACCTTGAACCGTAGCACACTGCCCGGAACGGTGCCTGGCAAAGCGTGGATCGAACACACGACCATCACAGTTCTATGGCTTACGGCTTAGAAATTTCATGTGTTTGGGGGGCTTAGAGTCTAGTTTAGTTTACGCACCAACCTTGTGCCCAGAGCTCCCCCGAATGCCCGAAGCACCCGAAGCGCTGAACATCAAGCGGGTGGGAGAAACTCAACAAAGGATATAAGTGGAGTCATGACTGACGAAGGTCGAACTGCTTTCGGCTGTTCGGATTCGACGGCCTGAAAGTTCTCCTGATGGAATTAGGGTTTCAGTTCTAGGTTTCGACGATAGGACTTGCGAAAAAGGTTTTGACCGCCAGCCCAAACCTAAAACCCCACACCCCCTCTCAGAGCTCTGAGCAGGCAATTTTTTCAAGCGCTGCGCTTGCAACTCCTCATGGGTTGCGGCCATGTGCAGGTGGCGAGCTCCCGGTGTGTTTGTGGTTTCGGGTCCAGGGTTATGAGATCAAGGGCTTAGGCTTTCTAGGGTCGAGGGTCAAGGATTATTGCAGAGGCTCGGAGCTCCCGAAACCATAAACCCTCCGGCCCAAATCAACTCATCACCCATGAGCTCTCAATAGTCTAAGCATACAGTACTGGCACAACTAACTTCGAGGGGAGCTTTAAGCTCTGGGGATTAGGGTTGAGTGTTAAAACCATAAGACTGCCAGAATAAAGAATGCTTCTTTCCACTGTTTCTGATGAAAGAACAAGAGCGATAACTGGCTAATATAGTGGCCTTAATAATTAGATTTGTTTTTGGGGCATATTATACTATTACTAGAATAAGGAGTTCCCAAAACCGTATAGGTAACTACTAACTAAGGCCCCTATATTACCCTAGACCCTGCAGGCCCTGGTGGTCGGTGACCTTCGGCCGTTGTCTCTAGAGGTCTCAAGGCGAAAGTTTAAATCTCGTCTGTGCTTGGATGTAGCTAGACTTCTAGATCGCAGAGGCTTCTACTCGTCACTGGCACTGCATCATGATCCAAGTTTCACAGGTTTATCGCCAAAGACTTCAGCAAGTGTGATCTTCGCCATCTTGCACCGCCTAGGGCCATGAAAGAGGCCGGACCCTGCTGTTTCCAGTCTGGCTTTTGTGATTGACTCTGACTGACGGTGCAAAGACCCTGAAAACGGATCGTGAGTTTGCGAGTGTGATTGTGGGTAGCATCCGTCCCCTCCGTCCCGACAGTTCCTCATTCCCAACCCACATCCCTCCCACGCAACACACACAAAGAAACAAACACACAAACACACGCCACAGCATGATGCCCGAAACCCCATCTTGCTCAGTTGTCTGCCTGAACCATGGTATTCCTCATCGTGTTGGACTTTCGGATTCACAAAATGAAGGACCTGCCACGGAGCAGCTCGAGAATGAGAACGATAAAACTAAATCCGCCGAGTCTTCGAGGTATTTAGGCTGAGCATCTACCTATCCTCTCAGCTCGCCTTCCCACACTTGTGGCGTTGCCGGGAATGAGATCACAAAGCGTTTTTGGCTTTTTCGTCCTGACCGAACCTGCAAGAATCTGCGCAATTTTAGATAAATTCTGGATACTTGCCTTCCCGCCCCCCTCCAATTTCACACCATCGTACCAAGAATAATGCACTGCCACGATGGCGGCAGGGTTTAGGGTCTGCCTGGTCCGACAGACTTTGGCGTTGCCCTCTACACTGAGCCCGTAAACTCTGAATTGCTAAACCCTAAACACCATATGTTTTCACACCCCCTTGGGGCAGCCAGACTGGTGCCACTCCGTCCCCGAAGCTGAGGATTTGGCGGTGGGGATTTCGGAGGACGCCGGCAGTGAAACTGCATGTATTGCGACATTTTCTCGAATGGGAAAGAATTGAAAATGGCTTCCCAAAAGTCTCCGACTTCATTGCAGGGAGGATCGACCCTGCACAGATGAACCCTACAGGACGCTGCACATGGACTCAGATTGATTACCACTGGAAACTCGACAAGTTTCTTTCGGGGCTCCATGCTAACTAAGGGTGTTGGAACTTCTTCTCGATATCATCCGAAGAAGGATTTGGGTCAGGAACATGCTACTAGTCATCAACATGTCATGGAGTCATGGCACCTCTACTACGCCCCACGGAATGCAAAACTGAAGAATTGCCGCCAGGAGAGAACAGGTTTACAGTTGTTCACAAACCACGGCCTTAAATCGAAACTCCCTGCGCATTGGGACCCTCGGGACTGTGATCAGTGAAACGGCTTAAACTCAGTGCTCGGGGGAGCAAGCAGGGCGGAAACCCTCCGGAGCTCTGAATGGACCTCTTCGGCCCTTGCTCCCGGTCCTTGGCGCCTTTTTCCGTGTTGACATCGAAAAGCCTTTTGTTGTTTGGTGTACTCCGACGGTTTGGGGGTAGGTTCAAGGTTTTGGGGAGTCTAGCTGAAGGAATGGGGCCTAGATGCTGGACCCCTTGCTTGAGGGGTTTAGGGTGTAGGGCCTGTGGTTCAAGATTAGGCATCTCAGGAATCTTGCCGAGAGTGCGGCTTCAGGGTTGCTGTTTCAAGGCTCTAGGGAGCAGGGCCGAGTTGCCTCAGCCTGCGCATCGGCGTTGTTGCAGGTGTGCGGTCAATATCGACCCTTGGAGGAACCTGCAGGAAACCAGGTTTGTTTCGGGTTGGCTGTTTTGGGGACAGGAGCTTCGGGTGTGGTTGAGGTTCAAGACTTTAAGGCTCTGCGGCTTAGGACAGGGATGGGCTTTTGAAGCTGTGAAAGTGGATGTCCATTAGAAACCACTGTAAGGGCGTGCCGGGCTGAAGAATTCTACGGCTTGTGGCGCATAAAGTATTGAATCACCGATAAGGGCTCCACTCGCTAACTAGTCTGCGACGGGTCTGGATTTGATTAGCACCGGAGGGCGAGGACGCAAGTTCTTAAGTGGCCAAGCAACCGTGCAAGGCAGCCAGCAACTAACCATGTACTTCAGCATCACATAACAATTGCAAGTGTTCCTGCTCACTTGCTTCAGTATTCCGGTGTTCAGCTGCATTCTAACGACCGACATAACTAGCTGTAATAGCAGTCTGAATGGCTCGCGATGAATAGAATCGAGTTAATATAGTCGCTATAAACATATATTATATTCCCACGAATACCCAGAGCCCCCCAAGTCCCAAACCCTACAGTCGATACCCTTCACTAGACCCCGTTGCTCAAAAATCCTAAGCTTTCCCATGTACAAAACGAAGAAAAGCCGAACACAAGCAGACGGTCAGACAGGCCTGCATTCTGGCCTCTGCTCTATGAGGACTGGGCACGGTCTGCGCAGCTCCGTTGTGAGTCCAGTGCTTCGGGACTTCAGGGGTTTAGGGTGTTTAGGGGATTTGAGTTTTGGGCTTAGCAGGAAGGTCGCCAGGATTGCTGGGCTCTTCACTGTGATAGTCCGGCTTCATTCTGCGCGCAGGACCGAAGCTTAGAGCCTAGAAGTAGGGCGTAGGGTATGCTGAAATACAATTTCTCTCTGTGATTGGGAAAACCGTGACATGATAAATCATGGAGACGACATTGCAGCAGAGTGAAAAATGCCGAAGCAGGGTTCATTTCGGGTTCAGCTGCGGGTCGGATAACGGTCCGCGAATTCATCCAGCAAGCAGGGAGTTTCCTAGGCTACGATACTACGAATACAAGTCGGTGAAATCCAAGAGCCGAAGTGTAAAGACACCCACCTTCTTTGCGGTGTGCTTTCGTCGGTTATGGAATAACGGGTTCTGGGTGGAGTTGTCGAGTTTTGCAAGTTCCGGTTTGTCGCAGAGTCGCAAGGCAACCCTACACAACTCATGTCCGAACAAGTAGAATCAATACCTGCTGCAATGAAAGCTCCCGGATGTTGTATGACACCCAATGAGACGTAGTAAAGTGCTCCAGGGTCCAGAGCCACAGAAACGACACGCGAAGCAGACAAAAACAACGGGACAATATTATGACACACAAAACTTCATGAAACCCTTCATCCTGAAACGACATTTAAACCCCAAGCCCTATACCTGAAATTCACTCAGTGACTGCACGTCAGTAGCTTCAGGGTGAAAGGCTTTCGAGTTTAGGTTCATGCCAGCCGCCCTGAACCCTAATCCCCAGATGGTACAGTTTCGAGGAACTTCGGATGGCGTGGAAACTCATGGCAATGTAAGTCGGCGGCTTCGGGGTGTGGTTGGGCGTTTTGCCGCACCTGCGCCGCACTGTGCGATCTGCAGCCTAAGGGTCTAGGCTGTTGGCTTGTGTGCGATGATAGGGCCTATAACAAACGAAGAAGACAGTAATCCCAACTTCGCTTTGCGAATTAGAGCAGGGGGTTGAGGGGGCTTATGGCTCCGGGCGTTAGCTTAACCACAAATCCGATCGATCGGTGGTGAGACCTCGATGCTTTGGACTAGAGGCTTCATGTTGTAGACTTCCCTGCGGGTGCATGTGCCTGGATAGTAGAAAGTTTGACACTACTTTCTGGCCAAAGCATATACTCTGTCAGCTGCTGTTTTGGTTACTCTATGGGTACGTACATGGCCCTTAGGGTTTAGGTGTTTGGAGTCAAGGATTCAGAAAATGTTTAGTGGTATCTGCTGTTTGGAAGGCCGAGCTCTCTCCCGTGCGAAACACCCCAAACCCGACCGAAATCACCGTCGACCTTGCCTCAACTTTCCGGGTCCACGGCATCTGCCGTATTTCTCGAAAAAAAGCGAGCAGCCGAACGCGAGGAAGTGTACACACGCGCACACACATACACACATACACACACACACCACTATATATATATATATGTATATATATATATATATTTTTTTTTCACATATACCAGAAATATACACGATAACACGAAGGAGAGATAAATGCACTCGAGACTGGATCCCTTAAACTCTAAGCCCCAAACTAAGCACTGAACTGCCCTCCAGGAGTGCGAGGTACCCTCGATAGAGCCCTTAGGGTCCCAAGCCCCCTTACACTCCAAAGCCCTCAACCCCAAAGACCCAGACCCCTCACCCACAGTGGAGGCTCCTATCTTTACCCTGGCACCTCCCTTCGGTGAGGTTGAATCTTTTTTGGAATATCCTGGCAGCGGGGTACGGGGTAAAGAGCAGGTTGTAGAGCTCTCTGAATTTGGGGGCGGTCGATTTAAACTGTACAGTTGAAGGATGTCATCACTGCTTCTCTTTTTGTCGGGAAGGCGGGTCATGTTGGGCTGCATTAATGGCTTATAAATTAGTAGGAGCTTCAAGTATACAGCGCCACAAACTCGCCAAAGCGCCAAAACCCCGACCCTCTAAACCCTACACCCTGGATTGGGGCAGGCTCTGCCACGAAGGCCTGCAACTATGCGGTTCTAGGGCCCTGCGTCCTCGACCCGCCCCAGACGACGACGCTCAGCGCTGCGTAAGCCCCGAAGCTTGGGCTTCATGGCTTTGGGAGGAGAACTGAAGGAGTTCCAGTTCTCATGTGCTTCGGTTGCACTCCGGAGCCTTGTTGTTTCTGGGGGCTTCATGCAACTTGACCTAACAATTAACAATTAACAACTTAACCCAAAAGCCCTATTTTAGGGGTCAAAAACTACAACAAGTAGTATTCACTGCAAGTCTCCGTACAAATTTTGACAGAAGTCCCCACCAAACGAACAACAATAGTCACAAAGCCCAAAGCCCCCTCGCACCTTGGTCGCCTTTGCTTGAAGTCTTACCCATGGGCCTGCGATCACGAAGGCTTAAAGCTTATAGTGTAGAGCTTCCAATCTCGAGTTATTGCGGGGGGGGGGGTTAGGGGTTCAGAGTTTGGGGGATTAGAGTTGAAGGATTTGAACAAGTCTCAAAGCCCTTGGTGATACACTTAACACTGTTCTTAACACCTAGGCTACCCCCGGATGTTTGCCACAGAGTATATGGATAAGCTATACGGATAAGGGCAAAAGGAGCTTGTAAAGGGTGCTGCACTGCTACGGGCCCTGGCCAACTCGATGCCCTGAACTAACTCCGCACCCGAAGTCTCAGGCAGAAAAGCGGAAACCAGCTCTTTAAACTCTCCCGACATTGCACACCCGAATGCCGAACACTGAGCCGGGGCGGGGCATTTTGCTTGTTGTACTTGTCTAGGGTCTAGGGCCTTCTTTAACATCTGAAGCCTTTTGGCCCTAAACCCTCCGGCTTTGCTGAGCTTGACGTCTGTTGAAGGTCACTCGGTCCTTTATCTGAACATTAGTAATGTTATGTCCCTTTGGGTCATTTCTACCAAACACGAGATTTAATGATGCAAACACAAATCAAATAGTTGGTTGCGGGCGCCTAGGGCGCCATGCGACTTCATGCGCTTTTAGTGCTTTTACAGCACATTTCCAGGTTTTTGCTGCTGTTCAGGACTAGGGGGGTGGTGGTGGAGGGGGGGGGGGGNCGGTGACGCGGCTGGCCGTCGGTGCGTGTTGAGAGTTGTTTTTTTTTTTTCAGTGCATTTTTGGGTTTTTTGTTGTGGTGGGGGGTGGGGGGGGGGGGGGGGGGGGGGGGGGGGGAAGGGGGGGAGGGCTTAATGGTGTCCGGCCGTCGCATATCCTCTCGAGTGCGCATTTGCGAGCCGGCAACGATGATGATTATGATCATGATCATGATCATTATGATGAAGACGAATAAGATGAAAACAATGATAATAAATCCTATTCATGACGGGATAATGAGGTTGTTAAAGACAATGATGACGGTCGTCATTATGATGAATATACTTGACATGGTACAATTGTTGATGATGGTAACGACGATGATTATGTTCATGATCATGACCATTATGATGACGACTAATATGTTGAACAAATGATGATAAACAAATCTTAATGACTGTCAACAAGATGTTGATAATGACGATCATGAACATGATTATGGTTATAATGATGCTGATCTTGATGATAAAGACGATGATGATGCGGATGATGCTGCTGATGATATTGCTAATCGTAAAACTGAAATAGTTTCCGTGATGTCCTACAAACCTGTTTTTTTGTAGAAATCATGCTAACACCCCAGTCCCGCGCACATTCTAAGTACGAACGCAGCGTCGCGCCCTATGCGCCCGCACCCAAACAGTTACAATGTGCCAACAAGCGAACATCCGAAGCGGAGTGCAAATCTGTGAGACAAAGCCCTTTGTCTCGGAACGACTACGCCAGCTATGAATGGTGGGGGGCCTGGCTTTGAGGCGTGTTGGGATGGATTAGCAGGGACCCCGATGCTTGACCTATCCGTGTGCCGTGAGGCATAGAACACAGGCCGACTATGAAGACTTTGCTGACTCATTGCTGCCGGGCTGAACTGCCGCGAGCATGTGTGCCAAGAAGCAAGACTTCTCTTTACATGTGTAGTATTGTGCTTTCTTGGGAGACCTATGTAATTAGTAAGTCTAGTAGTACGAGCTTACTTTAGCAGAGAGGGTCCTGGATGAGAACAACACGCAAAGATAAGAAAGTGCTGCATTTCCACTGCCACCCCTTGTTGTCTCCCAAAAAGAAAAATCTGTCACCTACTCACTGTCCGTGGTTTCTATTAGCCGTGATGCGTGAGGTCCGCCTGCACTGAATGCCAACTACTTACAGCCGTGATTTTCATTAGTGCTACTTCGGGATATGCTCTCCCTAACGATTCCACCTTAAATCTAAACACCCAAATCCCTCAAGCCTGGAACCCTCAGACGTCAAGCCCCTCAACCCTTAATAACTTAAACAGCGAAGCTCTGATGCCGTCAACCCCCGAGCCCTAAACTCGTGAATCCTAAACCGGAGCCTCACGGACTCCTCGCTTGAGTCGCCCTCGTTGGCATGTTTTCTCGCCTGAAGATCGTGGAGCCGAAGGGGTTGAAGCTCTTCTGAGGGAATCTATACGGTTTGCATTGAGGGCTTATAGGGTTAGGGTCCCGGTGTTTCTATATGACCAATTAGGAAACGCTGTAAAGGTAAAGCACTTTAGCTGTGGAGCACCATCATAAGCTCAACTGGGCTGCTTCAAGTAGGTTCGTGGTAACATACTGAAACTTGAACCGCGAGTCTAAACTTTTCTAACGGGCATCAGGGCGGCCGGAAGCCTGGGTATGCATAGACTGCAAGAGAAATGGACCCTACTCCTGCACGTCGTAGCTGTATGATGTGACATGTGACGAGTTTGGGGTCTCGTTCATCTCTGGCCGACGGTTGCATACACGCAATGAGCATCGAACAGTTGACAGTCTCATTGCATTTGGAACACCGTAGCTGATCATTCATGATCTTGCATTTTGGCACTAGGATGTTACTACGGTGGCTGTGTGCGCTCTTTGCCTTGGCAAAACTCGCTACAGTTTGTTGAGGCAATTAGGGTTCAGAAACTAGGGTGGGCTGGACATCCACTGTAGGGGCCAAAACCAAACCACAGGGACCCCTGAACTCGAACACCAAACCCACGTGCAACTCCAAAGGCCGGCATGTTTAGGGCTCCTTGTCCTGACACCCCGAAATAGCCCTTAGAGCAACAGGTCGGTTGGGATGCAGGTAACCTTCATTTCACACATCACCCAACATAACACAAAGCATCGGAAGCCTGCCCCTACTCTCAGCCCTATCTTACGGCTAGCTTGAAACCGGAAATCCACAAAAACCCCAAACGACCGAAAGAGATTGATTACGCAACCTGGTACCAAACAGTTTCGCGTTTTGGGTTCAAGCTGAAACTCCTAAAACCAACCAAACCCTAAACTCCCAAAGGCCCTACAATGGCCCTGGAAAGACCGGCAGTTGGCCTCTACCCGCTGCTTCTTGACGGACCTGAGGACCTGGGGCCTCACAATCAGCAACTCCTCGGCATTGCCTGTCGGAGAGCGCGGAATTACTTAGTAGCCCGTTTTTTCTCTCACAGTGAAGTGAAGTTTCTCATTTGCTGCAGTGCACTTTATACGAAACCCTAGCCCCACAATCCCAAACCCCAACCCTACACGCTGGATGGTCGACAAACCATGATGCCAGGTGTGGACTCTTCTTTCTCAGCGTTAGGGTGCCAGGAACTCCAGACATCTCGGCAGTAGCTTTTCTGCACACAGGGGGGCGCGACCCAAAGACTTCCCGAGACGGAACACGTCGTTGCTGTAGGAGGAGACAAAAATTAGAGGCTTAAGATTTCTGGTGACAGGACAAGGATTCAGGCTCCGTCTGCTGGCTCCTGAATCATTGGTAGTGAATATCGGAAGCAATGCCTCTCAGGGTCAGGCCTATCTTGTTTTGGGGTTTTAAGGACCTTCGAACCATCCTACAACATAGCTGACATAGCTAAGTAATGCTCGTGCATGTATGTGTGTGTATATATATATGTACATATGTTCAAAACATCCTATGTACAGTCATATAATACAGATATACCTACCTACCTAGCTACCTCGCCTCCCACCTGCTTGCCTGCCCGACTGCTCGCTCGCCTGCATCTGCCTAATCTGTCTAAAGATATGGTGTCCACCGGACTCCTTTTCGGGTGTGTAGTTTGTGGCGTATCGCCGCTCCGAATATGCCAAACCCGAAGCACCTCAGTCTCTGGCTTAGGATTTTAGGGGTTAGGGTTTGCGGTTTCGGATTCGGCGTACGGTGTCTAGGGCTTATGGTTGGAGGGCTTAGGCTACCTAAATACCATTCATGTGTTGGTTTGGACTGTATGGTAACACCTAGAAGGAGACGTCAGGAAGCCCTGTAGAAGTTCGATGCTACGCTACAAGACCTTGTCCTAAACTTAACATCCCTTGAAAGCATAGAAGCGGAGGGCCTTCGGCATTGCCGGACTTCTCATCGGATGCCTTGCCCTTGGTCTCGGATGCTTTGCCCTTCGTGATGAGTAGCACGGCTCCGTCGTTGCCATGTCCCTGTGCCCGACTTAAGATTCTGGACTTTTGAAAGGGGAGTTCGGGGTCCAGGATTGAGCCCTACTGTAGAATTTGGGTCGACGTCAGGCCCGGGTGACTTGACATCCGTAGTTGCGCTGAAAGGTTTTGTGGGAATAGAAGCCGAAAAGCTTGAAACCCTTGGATGATCACTGCGCAAGAGATAGGCTTTCAGCGCAAGATGCAAGAATCAGGTGAGGAAGTCTACCTCATGATCCCTTCCAATCGCAAGGTCGACGACTCATGGGAACTTACAGGTCTTCTGCAAAGCTCATCATTCCTTTGCAAGCATCCACAAGCAGTCTGACCCGGAACCCTGCGAACAGATTTAGGGTTCAAGGATATCACGGGGTAGTTGCTCTAGCAGTTGGGTTATAAGAGAGTGTATCTGCTCAAGATTCCACGTCTTGAGAGCTTAAAGAGTTATGGGCTTACACGGGACCGGCCTCATAGTCTCTTGCCGAGAAGACGCGCATCAACCTGCATGTGTCAGATACGATGCTCCGTTTAAGGTGCCGGGTTGAGGTGACTACAACCTGGACAAACCTTGCCCAACGTGTTGGATTTTGCTTTCGAAATCCGGACACCCGAACAACCCGAATGTTGAGTTTTAAACCCAAGATTCAAGATAGCAGCCCAAAGACCTAACCCCTGCACCCAACGAGCTCTACCTCCCCCATGCCATAGTCTTGCGTTTCATACATGACAGTGTTCGGAAGTACGAGAGTCGAATATGGAACGCTACGAAGCAGAGTCCTGATCATCCCCCCTTCACTTTCGCTTATTGTACTTGGACATGAACTCGACTTGAGCTCGGGCTTTGCCCCGTTGGAGCTGTGGTGCAGGCTTCTACAGAGTGATCGGGTTTGGAGGTCAGGGTTTGTTGTGGAGCGCTTGAGATTTAGGGCTTGGGATTGCCACACACGATGATTCTTACGAGCAGACTCTGCTCGGACAGGTATTATGCACACCCCAGAAGCCACGAACTGCAAAGTCTCTTAAGCTTAAGAAGGTCTGAGCTTCCAGCATGCTGCTATGCATCACATCGAAACCACCTTGAGAATGGGCCGCGACTGAGTGCTTCGCTGTTGTCTGCACGGCTCAGGTGTCCCAAGCTTGTTGTCGTGGTGTCGTCTTGGTTTCGGTATGCATTGCCAATTGATCATCTGATTCCGGAGTCCCTGATGCACGGTTCTAGAGTACAGTCTAGGGTTTAGGGTGTAGAGTGTGGGGTTCGTAAACAAGCAACTCACAGGTCGAGTTATACCATGCCTCAGCCCTCTGTCTGATCTAGGAGCCGCCTGAACTGCCCTACCTTGGAATGCTCAATGTCAGTAGAGTGAATCATCCACAAGGTCGCTTCTGAAGCCCTGTGTACACTTGGGGCCTTGATAAACAGAGCAGGTTCTTTGGCTGTTATACCAAAAACGTACAGGGATTCTAAAGTAGGAAAAGGATACTATTATCAACTCTTTTAGGCCAGGATGGAACAGTGAGAGGACCTGTGAGTGTGGGAAGGGTTCAGAGTCCAAAGCTTAGGCATGAAACCTTCCGAGTGTTGATACAATGTATCATGTTCTAAGCATTGGGATCACTACACTCGCGGTGTGCCTACAGCATTTCTCGAGTTGAGGTCTGTTGTTACTTGTCCAGACACCTCTTGAAGCTTAGGGTGAGCGGCCTGAACCTGTTGCCAGGTAGACACAACTCATGGAACTGCTAAACGGTGCCCCCTGGCCTCGGCCTTCAGGGAGTTTAGTGTTCTGGGGCTCCGAGTATACGGTTCCAAGTGCATGCATCTCACTCAACTCCTGGCAAGTGCAGTCCTTGAGTTCTGCTATTGCTCCGAAAACGCACGAGTCTGCAGTGGCTACAGTATTTTTGAAGCCTCAGAACACCAAACTCGATAGATCTTTTCAAAGCCCAAGCCTTCACCCTCACACCCCTCTTAAGTCTCAGCATCCCTCCTTCCATGTACCAGTTTCGGGGATCGGGGAGGGTTCTATCACAGGGAGCCCAAGGGCCGTCGGTAGAATCAGACCCTGTTGGAAAGCACGCTGCCAACCCAAACAGGGACGCTCCTTTATTATACTTAAACTTATACTATAATATCTCCCAAAACCCTATTCTAATTACTAAGGCCCCTACATGAGGTCCCACATCCTCTCATGCATGGTTTATGTTCTAGGTTAACGGTCATCCTCGTGTAAGCCGCGGGAAACAACAATTACAACACCTCCAATACCTGAAGCCGCCTTTCGTTGATGGTAACAAAATGTTACTCACAGCCTCACCGCAAGCAAAGAATCATCATAAACATCATAGGAATGTAGTGATACTGATACTGTGTCATAAACACTGTCTGCGGCAGAAAAACCACAGGAATAAATCTGATCAGGACTCACCACCAATCGAGTAAGTGGTCTGCGAGAACTGACATCAGCAGCGATACCAACAGTTATCAGTTGTCTTGATACTGCCAACAGCTTCAATGTGGGAGGGTTCTCCAACGCTAGGTCCATTTTGGGACCGCTTACCCTGAGCCCTGTGCCTATACCCTACATCTCAAACCCGGCACCCAAACACCAAACCGTCTGTCCCCTGGACCCTAGACCTGGCACCCTAAACCCCAAAGCCGAAGCCCGCATTGAGCCCAGGAGCGGCTTCCCTTTTTTGACTGGTGGCTGCGGATGATGAGTCCGAGGCCTGCAGGGGGTCCGATGAGGCTCAGGGGCTCGGGGCTTGACGGTTTAAGGGTTTAGCGGGTGGAGCTTAAGGGCTTGGGGCTTTAGGATTTGGGGCGTTTGGGTTAGGGGTTAGGGGTTTAGGGCATGGACTGCAAGAGCTCAAGGCTTGAAGGTTTAGCGCTCAAGGCTCTGCGGACTGTGATTTTGACGAAGGGTCGGAGGAGGCTTCGCACGCTGCGGCACGTAAGGCTCAATCCAAGGACTCATAAACTGGTCTTACAGTATGTCTTCATGAAGTATATTTCGATTGTGTATATGCCTTTGCACAAGATTTGTATATATAGTGAGGAAGAGAGAGAGAGAGAGAGAGACAGACAGACAGACAGACAGACAAACAGAGAGAGAGAGAGAGAGTGAGAGTACATAGAGCAAATTAGACCGTTCTGGCTGTTCAGGGGAAGGGGCTGAGGGCCTGGGATCTAAGAGTCCAAGGCTGAAGGTAAAGGGGTCGTCGTTAAACTTCGCCGTCGCCATGGTAGTGGTGGTCATCGTGCTTCTTGCTGCAATGTCCTGACTATCTCGCTACGTCTGTGCAGCTTGAGATTACGAGGAAGGCCATCTGACTGCTTTTACCCTGCAGCCGAATGTATGAAAAGCCTTCCCGGCAGGTCCTAAACCTTAAACTTTAAGCCCTGTACCCTCAACCTCAACGGGCCTGATATGTCGTTTACTCCAAACTGTAATCGCCTGGCCCTAGCCTCAACCCTGTCCCTAATCAATCTCCGGTTCCGGCCGTTTCTGGCACAGAAAGTCTTCGTGATGTTCCACGCCTTAGGCAGCTTCGAGAATCTTTATCTATGTAATATAGAGGCCTTAATAATTAGAATAGGGTTTTGGGGCCCCATTATACCATAATTCTAGTAAGGAGCCTACTGTTGGTAATTATTTAGGCCCCTATATTAATTAAAGCCTAGACTTCAGAGTGGGTCTCGGTACGCTTTGGCTACCCCGGTACCATGAACCCTAAGCGCCAACGGGAGAGCAAACAGGATGGCGCAAGACCCATCCAAGGTCTGGTTCTCATGTTTGGGATGGCTTGCTTTCTCCCGGTAGGATTGTTTGGGGCTTCGGTTTTGCATGGCTCGGGTGTAATGGAGGTGCAAGGCCCAATGCTCAACTGACCTACATATAGGCTTGAAACTTTGAAATATTGGGCCTGAATGACTAGAATAGGTTTGCGGAGTATATTATCACGATAGGGGACTGAAAGTATCATGAATTACTCAGACATAGTGGCATGCAAGTAAAATTTTGCGGAAACATCGCACTATGTTTAGCATCAGAGCTCGCGGCAAATTGGGCGGTAATGCCGCCGCGCGGAGATGGATGCACACCTTCAGGCAGTGCGCTTTGGGGATGGAGCAACTAGTGTGGCAGGGCCTTGTATATATCCGTTTGTCTATGTATATATATATATATATATGTGTGTGTATGTATGTAGTACACATACATACATACATACATACGTACATACATACAGATACATGATCATACATGCGCATGCATGCCTCTATAATCCATGCCTACATACATACATACATACATGCATGCATACATACGTACATACATACATACATACACACATAACTATACATATATTTATATATGTACATAGATGTAAATTCATGTGTATATGGAGAGAGAGAGAGAGAACAAAGCAATCAAAGAGGATGCCGGTAGGCTGTGAAAGGAAAGCTTTCCCAGCTGCCTGTAAGTCGAACACCGTGATACCCAGGCAATGGAGAAGAGGGCTTCAACCCCAATCAGCTCCCTGAAGCGTCATCGGGTCACAACGTCTCTGACACCCGACATTGGAACAGACTCGATGCAGTTCAGCCAATGTAGCCTGAGAAAATCACCAATCTCCGCACCTTCCTGAACACTTCCAGGGATCCATGAACACGAACCCACTAACCTCCCTGTCATGCGGAACTCAAACATACAACAGCAAAAAGACAGCCAGTATGAGACACTGAAAGCCTGGTGAAGAGGAAACAGCTTCTGAACTACAAGCTCATTAGCGAGCCCTCAATGCAAAACTCTTATGAAGCGCTCCATTTTTGATCCGGAGCCTATTGCAAGATGGGGGCCGGGCCGAAAGTGTTCGGGTCTGCTTTGGCCCCGTCTTCAATCGGATCTGACCACAAAATGTTGAAAAGCCTGGCTGATTGGTCCGTTCAGGGTTTCGACCCAGGTTCTTTAGATTTTGAGACAATGTAGAGCTACTACAGGGCATACTGTTGAAGTAGCTAGTTCTTGAGACCCCAATGTTCCGTTGTGGGGAACAGCCGGGATGCCGGGATGCTGTCTTGAGAACTTCAACGAATGTAGGTTGAAAGACACCAAGCACTGTCTGTCGGATTTGTTCTCTTCACCGCAGATCGAAGCCGTTTTCCCAAAGATCAGCCATGCTTTCTGAGAACAACCATCCCGAAGCCAACAGCAAAACACATCAACAAATTGCGACATAGAGCTCAACTCAAAAGATGCCCTGCCCTGGTAGAGTACAAGTTAGAAGCGGCACGAGCTATGGGGTTCGAGGGTTCAGCACAGAGATTTAGGGTCAGGACAGTTCGGCGCCTAGGTGTCGGGGCAGAAACAGAAACAGGTCGGAAGCACCAGCTGTTTTCCTGTCGCAGGATGCAAGAAATCAAGCCAAGCAAGTGCCAGCTTGGGTCACTACTGAGGCAAGCTACCTGGCTCAGCTCCAACATTTGTTCTCGAACCATGATGTTGCTTGGGGCCCCAATCGTGACAACATGCCGGAGGAACTCCCTCGGCCCCGACATGTCTAAACCCAGTATCCGCTGACTAGGGTTTCACAGCGTCCGTGGACAGACAGACAGACAGACAGCAAGAGAGAGAGAGAGAGATAGAGAGACAGAGACAGCGAGAGAGAGCGAGGGAGAGAAAGAGAGATTCAGCGATAGAGGGAGGGAGGCAAAGAGGGAGGGAGGGTGTTGGCTCTGGCTTCTCGGCTTTAGGGATTCGGGTTCAAGGCTCGGGGTCACAAATCAGTACTTCACAGCAACTAGCTCAGTGCAAGTCCGCCTGGGCACTGTGAAGCAGGGGCTGCATAGAGGCCCGAGATCCTTTAAATTGAACACCCCTAACGCCCGAGCCTGAACTGCCAAAACCCCAAACCCCACACCCGCAAAACCGTCAAAACCCAAGCACGTCACCCGGAACACCGAAACATGAGACCGAGCCCTAAAGCCTGAAACCAAAAGCTTCAAACCCCTGAAGCTCTTGGCCCCAGAACGCGTGCCACAAAACCCTAAAGCCCTAAAGCACCTAAACTGACCTACACTTTTAAAAGGCCGGCAACGACGAACATCACACCCTGATCTCGCCGCTTGCAAGGCTCTTCTGGAATCAAGAACCCTTGCAGAACCCCAGTGAACATTTTATGGAAGCCTGACAGAACCCCCGCTATGACTTGTAAATCCCTTACAGAACCCCTAAACACACCCTGTATAGAAACCGTGCAGAGAGAGAACAGCTTCACAGTAGCAGTATGAAGCCTATCAACCCATGACCTATGCCGGCCTTCGAGAGGATCCTCTCGGAAGGAAGAGGCCTCCCAGGGTTTCGGTAAACCCAAGAGGGTACCCTTACCGGAGCTATCGAAGAAGGAGGGTATTGCCGAACCGTTCCATGGAGCTCTCGCACTGCCAAGTGGGAAGCTCCAGCTCCTATCTTCCTTTCACGCGATTTTCCTAAATTCTCAACAATAACTTCAGTAGACACTCATCTTTCAAGACAAACGGAAGAACCCACTGAGCCGGGCACTGCAAGAAGTTCTTAGCCGAACGAGCCGAAGTGCCTCGCCACATTCCAGATGTCGCTGAGGCCCCACATCCCATCACCTGTGCAATTAGGAGCGGAACTTGGGGTCTTTGCCGCTTGTACTACTGTTAAGCATGAAGGCTGTTGATCGGTGAAGGATTGCTGCTGATCCTCCATTGGCCCAGGGTGATTATTGTTCAGGCACAGGGTTCCGTTTGTGCCAATGCGGGTGAAGGAAGCAAGCACATGCAACACATCTACCCCTGCTCAATCCTTCGGAAATGTTGTGTGCACGCGCTGCTTCATACACTCATCAAGCCGTCAGTAGTTACCAACTTGCAGCTTCAGCAATGTTGTTCCAGCTCCTTGGTTCGGGGATTCGATCCGGCATACCCGGGGATTTGCAAACCTCACGCCCATACTCGAAAACCCAGCCCAAGCGCGAGAAGGAAGAACAGCCAGACCTTCACGACCCCTAAAATCCATCACAGACAGAGACTGCGTGCTGCATCGATGGCAAGTCGACTGCTTAGCGACGAACAGTCTCAAGCAACCTGTGAAACAACAGGTTTTCAAGCCCTCAGCCATCCTCAACCTCTAAAACCTAAACTCAACCCCCCAATGCCGGAAGCTTACTAAACCATGTAAACCTTCGGCCCAAACTCTGAACCGTCAAGCACGCTGGAAACTCCACCAACAAAACCCACAGGGCGCACCTATGCCTCCGTGCAAGACCAGCGCCCTGTTGGCGATGAGACACGCCAGGGGCCTCACAAGGAAGTTGGGGTTCGGGGCAAGCCCAGACGACATTTATCTGTGTGCAATGTGGTTGAGAGAATACCTAACATAGATCAGACAATAAAGAACTTATTTGAACATGCAGCAGTTCGTCTTGTCACGTCAGGAGATATTGATATGAGCATGTGCACGCGCATGGTGTTCATGCATGCAAAAAATTAAGAACATTGTGTTTATTGGTTGGATTTTGTTAGGCGTGGCCATGACGAGTAGACCCTTAAGCCTTTTTGTATTTGAAATCCCGAAATGCGCGAGGACCTTCCGAGGTTCATCGGGCTCTTCTTGTGGATTTGGGACCCGGGCTATCGAACATACAGAGACCAGGGAGGTTAAGGGTTCCGACGTTCACGCCAAGTCCTCAATCCTGGGCCCTAAATGATCTGGAAGATACATTCATTGGAAAGAGTGGGGTTTGGGGCCGTCTGCAGGCTAATGCCCTTCAGGGTCATGTGCTGAGAGCCGGCACGGTGGACGATCCAGGGTTTCGGGCTGCGGCTACGTTTGTTGATTCCCGGTTTGGATGTTTTGAGGCTTGCCACATGGTAGTTGGCATTGTGCGAGGCCAAGCACTCGAATCATTAAAACAGTTAACACCTGTATGAGCCCACCACATGACTCCATGCTTTTTGTGAGATCCTTGATAACAATGCGACTTAGGAAGGTCCAGCTTGCAGCTGCTGCCACTGCTGCTACCACTAACGACTCTTGCTACTGCTACTCCTACACCTACTCCTACTAAAATCTGAACTAAATGTCGTCATTTCGTCATTAACCTACAGAACCCCGATACGTTTCGGCCAAAGACGCAGTTTATCGGATTTGAAGGACTTAAACTTCGATTGAAATCAGATCGCAGACTTCGCCACGGCTATGAAAGCAGTGCTGTCTACCACAAACTCTTCAGACCCGTATATTGATGCCCATGCTCACAGAAGCCGCAGGGTCTCCGGCAGCCGGTCAAAGGCACTCTGCATCAAGTCAAACCTTGGCTTCAAGAGTTCAGGGACTTGGGCATTGGGGAGAAGATCCACAAGGGCGGCCTTACATGGATTGCACCGTTTCCTTTCAAAAGCAACATTTTTGGGGGCTCCTTCCTTTCCTCGACTCCGGCTAGTTGGTTGGCCAGCTAGGAGCTTCTTCCGGCCGGCAGCCAAGCCAGCAGTTGCACGAGACCACCGAGCAGCTCTCTGGCTCTTGCCCCTGTGACGATTATGGCTGCTGAGTTGGTTCCGCCATCCTGGCTGATACTCTCAATGCTTGGCAGCAGGACGACACCCTTCAACCCACTCACTGGCAAATCATCACGCAAACTGTTGTTGGCGAGAACATCATTCATTTTCTGCACCTTGTTCAGAGCCTTCGTCATACTGCAAGTGCCGCCCACATCAACCAGGCACAAAGCATCTGTGCCATCCTTGAAGAACATGTCGGCACATGGGTGGTTGCCATCAGCATAGTAGAGAGTGGCATTCTGCATCGTCGCAACTTTGGCAGAGTCGAGCCTCTTGCTGTTTTTGCTGTTTTTCTGAAAGATGTAACCGGGCTGGATGGTTTGGCACTGGAATTGAACCACCCATTCATCAAAAACAAGCTTGCTGAACTTGCACGACATACAAGCCAACACCCAACAGTATGCGTATTCCAAGACCTTCCCAGCTGTTACCGCTCCTCTTGGATTCGTCGTCAGCGCGCGTCTGAAGACCCGTTGACACGAAAAATGTAACACGTTGACAAGACTACGTGAGTCCGCATCTTCGTCACTAAGGAGCATCTCCAATGGTGCCGTGATTCTATCCTCTAGTGTCACCACCTGCGGAAAGCGCTCCTCTTGCACCATGTCATCATCCTCTTTAACGCCGCAAAGCAGAGCTATCAACCTCTTCCTTTGGCTTACCCCGCCATGCATCCACACCCGGTTGCAGCACTCAATGCACTTCTCCAGCCTTACCTTGACATCGTCACCAGCAGTAATCAACGTCTTGTTCAGTTTGTGCAGCAACTGGTCAACATCGGATGGAAAGTCCAAGCCGGCAAGGAGGAGCTTTTGCAAGGCAAGCCCAAGTGTCACGCGCCATGTAGCCACACGAAGCAGAATTGCCTCATTCTCCATGTCGATGCCTTCCATGTGTAGTCGCTCCTCCATGATTGCCTCCACATCTGGAAGCAAACATGGGATCGGTCGTCGGCAAGTTTCAGAGGACTTCTGCTTGGGTAGGGGCGGTATATCAGTGTAGGTCGCCAACACCTGGACACCAGGAAGCTCTGCGAGTACTCTCATGGCACCTCTCCGGAAGTCCTTGTCTGCACACATAGACCTGTGCTCATCTACGTGCACCAACAGCGTGCCACTTGGGTTGCGCTGCATGAAGGTGGAGGTGTCCTTCTGGAGCAGCTTCTTCGTAGTGCTGAAATTCCGCAATGCTGGCTTCCAGTCCGGCAGATACAGGCAAACGCTTATGTCACGGCCATGTCATGCCTGGCGGCTTTCCCCCATCTAAACGCAGCATAACGAAAGTCACGCCTAAGTCATGCCTTTCGCTCTTCCCCCATCAAAACGCATGTGCAACGGAATTTCAAACATACCCGAAAACATGGACTAAATCAAGGCCTTCTCTGGTGATAAATCATAAATATATACAGACAGCGAGCACACCTGGCAGTGAAGCCCCAAGTGAACGCATGGTTTTAGGTGGAGACAAACAGCGATTGGAGCACAGCCCCCAAAGGCAGTGCATTGGATGTTGGTTATACTAGTCCCCGAAGCATGGTCTGCNAGTGAACGCATGGTTTTAGGTGGAGACAAACAGCGATTGGAGCACAGCCCCCAAAGGCAGTGCATTGGATGTTGGTTATACTAGTCCCCGAAGCATGGTCTGCGTGTGTGTCAACAACGACGGTAATCCTCATGTAGACGCTGTCAGAAACTCCTAACGACATACACTTCCAAGCCAACGGAATATCCATTCCCGCATGGTATGCTGTGCATTCGCCTGTGTCAATGACAGAAACATTTCCAAGAATTGCTTTTGTGGCTGCCTCCGATATAACTTCCTAAAGGTTCTCGGGGGCCCGTTATAGCCACCTTCGGGACCGGTTTGAGCAACCGAAAACTTGATCGGTCAACCCGAGTTTTTACCCACAGGATTCACCTGGATCTTTCTATGGGACTACGATACCCGGTGCTTGTCTGTGAAACCAACAGACTACTACTACCACTACTACTACTACTACTACTACTACTACTACTACTACTCCTACTACTACTACTACTACTACTACTGCTACTACTACTACTACTACGACTACTACTACTCTACTACGACGACGACGACTACTACTTCTACTACCACCAAATTTTATGTTGTATAATGGTGCATCCGCGTAAGCACCGCGTAAGGTCCGCATAAGCCGCGCGGAAGCCGGACCCCTCATATGTGGCCCGAAGCCCACCGAAGACTGNCTACTACCACCAAATTTTATGTTGTATAATGGTGCATCCGCGTAAGCACCGCGTAAGGTCCGCATAAGCCGCGCGGAAGCCGGACCCCTCATATGTGGCCCGAAGCCCACCGAAGACTGAAGTCCATGACAAACGTTTGATCGTCGCATTGGTGCGCATTTTTTTGACCGCCATCGTGCAGGGACACCATCTACAAATAATTTCACCAGCACGTAGACGACTACTTAGACCCCAAAGCTTAGTACCGCAAAGGCGTCGACCCGTTGCAGCACGAACCGGCCAGAGAGATATTCCATCGGATCAACTTTTGGAGATTTAGCAAGACATTGCATCGGATCCAAACAAACCCCATGTACTACAGGGACTCGTACCCAGTAAAACTTGTGCAAAACATCATTCGCAGCCAGTGCCATGTTTTAAACCGGCCACGAATCCCCAACTAGACGCTGACCGCACCGTCTTGGCCAAAAGTTAGTCCCCAAGTCGACGCTGGGTACTCAAAACATCGCCTTTCACATTCCAGAGTACTTGCATCGAGTGGCCGCTGCGAACCAGTGAAACACCATCTGAACGCAAGCACGACACACCGCTTGAACGTTTGGGTCCTCTATCCGCCACAGCACAAACACCATCTAAACGCAGCCAAACANTATGTGGGATGGGGCGAATCACCATGTAGGGGCTTGAAAGGCACGACTTCCAAGAATCCTTTCCCCGAAGGCTTGCAAGCAATAAAACAAACCGGGCACGACTTAAGCAAGTACCTGTATCTTGTGGGTTCACAGTGCAAGTGCAGGAGACGTCGAAGGAAGCGAAAACGTTGCCCAAAGGCTTGTGCTTTGAAGCAATCCTTCATGTACGACGCCCCCAGGGCTTCACGCAGCCTGGTGCTCTTCCCACATGCTTTCTCCAGCTGATCCTCGTCTACAGAATCATGGTTGTTTCCGCCATTGTTGGCAAAGGGCATGTACAAGTAATGACTGAAATTCATAGAACGCTGCCCGTCCACAGTG